>CAKAOH010041361.1:47120-63746 GCA_916701665.1 Sebastiscus tertius
TTAATTGATTTACAATAATAAATATATACATACATTTGTATAAAGCAAGTATATTTGTCCACTCCCATGTTGATAAGAGTATTAAAAACTTGACAAATCTCCCTTTAAGGTACATTTTGAACAGATAAAAAAATGCGATTAACTATGGACAATCATGCAATAAATCACGATTCAATATTTCAGTCGACTGACAGCCCTAAACAAGTTTTACAGCATAGCGGACAGAATATAAAATATTCTGGTGTCATCTTAATTTCTTTAGATTTACATAAAATCTTTGGGTATCCTTTTAGTTATTGTAAAAGGCTACACAAATAAATGTTGATTGATTGATTGATCTAACACAGGGCTCAATTAGTGCTTGATATACAATATAATTATTATGATTAAAGCCGTTGGTCAGAAAACACCTTTCAACTTTAAATGCAGCTATACCTTGATTGTTTTGTTTTGTATTTATTTTTAAAAAAGACAATAGAGGCTATCCTACCCCCATAATTGTCATTTCAGTATTTCCAAGACATAGATCCAGCCAACATGGTTATGTGGGCCCCACATGGGTTATGCTGGGGGTACCTGGGTACCAAGAGGGTATGGGCCTAAAGTGGGCATCTTATCTGGGGCCCACTTAGATCAACTCAGTTGGTCCCACGTGGACTCCCCATGTGGGCTACCTAAGGGGGTTCTAGGTGGGTCACTAATGGGAAATTAGTGCGTGGCCTCAGAATGGGCAACACAAATGACGCCCACTTAGGTCAACTAAGTTGGTCCCACATGGGCTCCCCATGTGGGCTACCCGTGTGGGTCCTAGTTGGGTCAGTACTGGGAAATTAGTGCATGGAGCCAACATAGAAACTGTGGACAAACCCACTTACAACCCATATTTCAACCCATGGAGTCCCCATGTAGTAACCACATGGAAGTTAAAACTGGGACCAAGATGGGTCTTGGGTATGTTGCCCAGTTGGGGCCCACATAACACCCAGTGTAATCCTGCATGGAATCCATGTGGGCAATTGACATTAGGTCATTATGGAACCCGCGGACAATCCCATATAGGGCCCATTTTTCAGCCCATTTACTACCCACATGGGCCCCACATACTAGTGTTGGCTGGGGATACGTGCTATCAAAGATCACACCAATGGCGTGAGGAGAGAATAATAAGTAAAGCTATTGTGCTGCTGCTGTTTTAACCCACATTCAGCAGCCAGTCAAGCGGTTTTCAGGATGGGAGGAAACTCTCCCCATCCAGGCTCATTAAAAGAGGATGGGACACGTGTCTTGAGAATAGGGGCATGACGCATGCGCAGTGTAACCGGGGCTGCGGTGCTGCGTTGTGATTGGCTCAATTTCGTCGAGTGACAAGCAGATTTTACTACGCATGCGTTTTACCTCCAAAGATATGACGCGCTCTCTCCCCTCCTCTGTCTCCTCCCCTCCGTGAGGCTTTTTGTTGGACTCACTTCCAAATATGGAAGCGAACGGTGAGCGGCGGCGGCGATCAGTGCACGCGCGCCTCGCTCACAAGCACGAGGAGGGGTCGGGCCGCGACGCTGATCACCATATAAGGAAACAAGGGACACGAAACTCGCTCTAGCAGATTTTTGTACACGGCCTCGCGTTGAAGGGGAGAGAGAGAGACACACACAGACAGACATAGAGAGAGAGAGAGAGAGAGAGAGAGAGAGAGAGAGAGAGAGACACAGACAGAGGGTCAGTGTGAGGATGCGAGGTGGGATGAGAGGGGGCGGAGGATGAGGGACAGTGAGCTGAATACACACATTTCTCCAGAGAATAAAAGGATATTATGGACAGCTTTTGTTTTTGTTATTTATTTATTTATTATTATTATTTTTAATTGCCTGATTTGAGCATAGTTTTTATGCTAAATGCAGTACCTGTGAGGGTTTCTGAACAATATTTGTCATTGTTTTGTGTCGTTAATTGATTTACAATAATAAATATATACATACATTTGTATAAAGCAAGTATATTTGTCCACTCCCATGTTGATAAGAGTATTAAAAACTTGACAAATCTCCCTTTAAGGTACATTTTGAACAGATAAAAAAATGCGATTAACTATGGACAATCATGCAATAAATCACGATTCAATATTTCAGTCGACTGACAGCCCTAAACAAGTTTTACAGCATAGCGGACAGAATATAAAATATTCTGGTGTCATCTTAATTTCTTTAGATTTACATAAAATCCACACATCCTACTGTACATATAATAAAGCCTATTGTTATTGCTCGTACATATTTAATTAGATTCAACTGTATTATCATTGCAGAGTACAAGCACTGAGAATGAAATTCAGTTTGCATCTAACCAGAAGTGAAAAAAGCAGTAAAGTGCAAAGTAATATATAGAATAAACGTTATATATAGAATAATATATTTTTAATTTACTTATCTTTTTGTGTTTTTGATCCTTTCCTTTTTTTTGTATATCTTTCGTTTGTGTTTCTATCAGATTTAATTCATTTATATGTATAAATGTAATTGTTTATGAAATAAATTCTGCTTATTTAATGGTGGAGTAATATTGTTATAGGGATGGAGAATGGTATAATTTGTTTATACAATTATTTCTGTGATTTATTGGATTGTGTACAGAATACCAATAAAAAGACTTTGAACCATAATATAAACAGCTGAGGTCAATTCATACTGTTAGTTGTTGTGGGATATGTGGGTTATAGCTGTGGTTGTAAACACAAAGGCTGTAAAATGTGACCCACATTCATTATGTGGCCAAACAAGCAATAAAAACAACACCAATTCAATAATAAAAAAAACTCATATGTTACCAATATTGTTGTATTTTGTGTTTCTACTAGAACATGTTTACATGCTATAATGTTCAAAAAACCCTTTATTTTCCTCATACTGTCGGTCTGAATATGTCTGTATTTATCCTCTGTCTGAAACGCTCCGTTTTAGTGCATTTCAACAGAATTGACGGAATTGCAACAGAATTGCGTTGCTAGGCAACAGCTTGGGTCCATGTGTACTTCCTGTCAGCTGATGTTATTAACATACACTGCAACCAGGAATAAAGTGGGACACATTTAGAATGTTTATGTTTAAAACTGTGTAAAGGGCCTAAATATTGTATATTTGTGACATCACAAATGGACAGAAATCCTGACAGCTTGTTTCAAATGGGCTGTGTGTATTTCCCTGTGGATTGAGCGTTGCGATTCTTACCCAGTATTTGTATAGGACTGCTTTATAATTAAAAACAACATGAAAATCTCACTTTTTTATAATATTTCTCCTTTAAAGCTAGTGTGAAGCTACTGGTATCATATTAAACTAGAAAGCCTAATGAATCCATTAGCACAAACCATGTCGACCATGTGAAGGAGGTTAAATAATGCTCAAAACTCATGCTAAATTTTGTCCCTTGACCTCTGACCCCAAGATATGTGAATGAAAATGGGTTCTATGGGTACCCACGAGTCTCCCCTTTACAGACATGCCCACTTTCTGATAATATATAAGCCATAGTCAAGTCAGCACACTGACACACTGACAGCTGTTGTTGCCTGTTGGGTTTGAGTTTGCCATGTTATGATTTTAACAGTTTTTTATGCTAAATACAGTACCTGTGAGGGTTTCTGGACAATATCTGTCAATGTTTTGTGTCATTAATTGATTTACAATAATAAATATATACATACATTTGTATAAAGCAAATATATTTGTCCACTCCCATGTTGATAAGAGTATTAAATACTTGACAAATCTCCCTTTAAGGTACATTTTGAACAGATAAAAAAATGCGATTAACTATGGACAATCATGCAATAAATCACGATTCAATATTTCAGTTGACTGACAGCCCTAAACAAGTTTTACAGCATAGCGGACAGAATATAAAATATTCTGGTGTCATCTTATTTTCTTTAGATTTTTGTTTAAACTGCACATAAAATCCACACATCCTACTGTACATATAATAAAGCCTATTGTTATTGCTCATACATATTTAATTAGATTTAACTGTATAATTATTGCAGAGTACAAGCACTGAGAATGAAATTCAGTTTGCATCTAACCAGAAGTGCAAAAAGCAGTAAAGTGCAGAGTAAAATATAGAATAAACAGAATATATAGAAAAAACAGCAATTGGTATATATGAATATGCTGAGATATATACAGTATGTGCAGCAGCTACAGTAGGCGGTATTATATACTGTGTAATGGTTCATTGCTTATATTAGATTACTGGACATAGCTACATTTACTCATATTGTAGTTTATATATTGTTTAAAATGTATATATCGTAGTAATATCATATATATTCCAAATTGGTTTGTTAATTTTGTACAATCAATTCATATGTATAATATATTTATGCACTTTGCTATTGTTGTACACTATCTGGTTGGATGCTAAACTGCATCTTGTTGTACTTGTACTTCCTCTGGGCAATGACAATGAAGTTTAATCTGAGTCAAATATTCAAATGCAATCAAACAGAACATGTTGTGGCTACACAGCTACATCAAATGAAAATCTCTAAATTAAATAAAAGCAAAATATGAGTGCAATCAGAAATAATATTCTGTGGTTTTGATCACACAAAGAGTCTTTGTAATGGTGAACTGTGTGGTAAGAGATGTCAAACTATATCCTCTTTTCAGTTTTGTACAACCTTTATGACTCAGTTTCATCCCTGGTGCCACTTCTTAAAAATAAAAACAAAGGAATGGATTGGAAAAGGCGCATTAATTGTTTCAAGCTTTGTTTATTCTTTAGAAAACAGCATTTTCTCGACTCAAGGCCACCTTACCCCTGCAAGAGATGATTACATTAGCCTGTAACTACAATATTGCATGCATTTACTGTACTTTTGGAATGACCTGTGTGCAAAAAGCACCAAAGAGGAGGGGGAGTGCAATAGAAAGTGCTTGTTTCTTCCTCTTGTGGAAAGGGACAAACATGGAATGTGCAAAATGATGTTAAAAATCAAGGATTGAGAGTCTCTCATTCTCCATATTTCTTTTTTGGCCTTATATTCTTACGGCTTAGAGTATGGAATCATTATGAGATTAAAGCATGTTTATCAGCTTTTTGTGTGTCCACTCTGTATTAGGTATAGGAAATATAAGATTAGTTGTTGAAGTGCACAATGCAAAAATCATTACAGACTACATACAGTATCATTCTCAGGTCACACAATCTTGTGGCATTTAAAAGGCCTCATTTTTTATACTAAATGCTTGCCATTCCACTTCTCCAGTCCAATGTTTCTGAAAGAATCCACCTTACATATTCAGAGATGTAGGGCATAGTTGGAAATAATCAGAGTCCTTTAATCCAATGCCTGATTCATTCTGAGTTGGCCTGAGCTTGGCCCCACGAAGGGAAACTAAAACCTAATAAATCCACTGTGCAGTCAACCTATTTAATTCCCTGTAAGACTGATTTTGGAAAAATACGGCAGATTGGTTAAATGGCTGCAGGTAAACGAGGACCTAAGAAACAAGTCCAAAATGATTATTTTTCCTTTTCTGTAATATGGTTTCATTATACGTTATGCAACCATTACATGCAATTATATTTGAAGCAAAGCTCTGACCCAAGCACGCAATGATTTCAAGCTGGATTGATGGCCGTGTATAGTGATTATTTTACCAAAAAGAAACCATTTGTCAAATTGAAAGAGAAGTTTTACATTGACAAAGTTTTCTAATAGAGTTTCCTAATGATCACATTAAAACCATTATGGAGAATGAGTCACTGTGAAACAGTAATAGTTTTAGCTGCAGCCAGATCACCAATGTGAATGATGCATCACAGAAATGGATCACAGTGTTTTCTCACAGTGGAGCTGTTTGCACAGGCTACAAATGTTCGCTAAAATATTACATCAGGAATTCATGACTACATGTAATTTTTAAACACTACCAAATATGATCACAATCTGTCCAAGTGCTGCAGTCTGAGACGTGTACAAAAAGCCACTCAGTCCTCTTTTCCATAGATTTCTAGTGCTTGTTACTTGGGTTTTCTATTCGAACATGCTGCTTGTTATTTGTTCCGTATTACACGGCACTGTGGAACACTCAATTATGATTTGTCAATCACTGCGTTCTGCGGTCTGTTATTTCTTTATAACAGACCGTTGCTATGGACACAGTTCTGATCTCGGACTCTGGAGGACCATTTTTGTGACAAATGATTGATTTCTTAAGTAAGTAGCTGTGTAATAAACAAGATAATGTACAGCTAGCGGGTCATTGTTGTGAAATAAACCCCTTCAGGACGATGCAAGATAAGTGCTGCAACACCCTGTTGGGGTTTATTTCACAACAATGACTCGCTGTACATTATCCCTTACATGTATGTTTTATACTTGCAATGTTTGAGTGGCAAAGTGTTTTTCTCACCGAGTACAAGGCTTAAGTATAATTTAAATATTTAAAGCTTACTCTTTGGCTGACTGGTCGCTATAGTTGCTGAGTGTTCCAATAACGTCTTCTCTTTGGAGTTGGACAATGTTGCAGAATACAAGTTCCTATATATAATTTCGCTAGAAGAGTCTAGTGTATAGTATAAAAATCTACAAAGTGTAACACATTTCCATCAAGGAATAAACGGCAGAGAAACAAATGAGATTCAACTGAACTCCCATTATATGCCAAAATCTACTATGCTATATAGAAAGTGCGTATGCTCTTCTCCTTTCAAAGTAGTGACAGATCACCCTTCTAGAAATGCTAGTTTATATCAAATATAAAGCAAATCTACAAACAGAATGGAATGTGTATAAGGCCACAAAGTAAAAAAATATAGCCACAAAGAAATATGTATAAATGCATAAGCTTTAAAGCCAGCTTTTTTTAAAGGTAATAAGATATACTGCAGAAGCTTTGTTTGAAAATCACCCTGACTTCCCCCGTTTGAACAATATACACCCAAGTAAGTGTTTTATAAGTTTAAAGGTAAACATCGACTTGTCTATTAAGACCAATTGTAAACTCGTAAAATGATGGCAGTGTCAATTTAAGACATGAAGTATCTATATGAGGGATCGGGATGGTTTAACTCCAGTCACCTTTATATAAGCCTGGAATTTAACCAGGCAGAGTAACGTGCATAATAAAGATGCTGGTGAATTGGCATCATGTTTGTACCCTGTGCCAATGTGGTTGAGCTGCATGTTTGTTCCAATGGGTGGCGTGATAAGGCTTTAGTGCTGAATGTGTGCTTGTGTTGTGCGCTGGTAGCATTGCATCGAGATTACGATAGTCCAGAGGTCCTCTAACTGGATTTCTTTGAGTCAAGGGTGCCTCTCGACTTGTTCATTACCACGGTGGCCTGAAAACAGAGGAGAGGAAAAGACAATTAATTTGATGGTATACTGCAGGCAGGGTCTGAAATAGTCAAGTTAATTTATTATTTTTTTTATCTGTCACTTCTGAAATCTATAGAGCACTTTAGAAATGTGAACACAGTCTGTGGTACCAGATAGTATAAATATGGAATAGGTCTATAGCACGTAAGATTTCTGATTCAAAAGACACAACAGTTTGCAGCCCTGATCTCCTCAGGCAGGTCATTCCATAGTCTAGGTGCCTTGGCTGCAAATGAAATATAAACAGATTCTGCATTCATATGTGGAATCTGTAGGCAACGCGACACGATTTTGGCATCGAAAGCGTTTCCATTTGTTGTGCAAGTACAATTTACCAATCATGTTCGAGCAAGATTTAGTTGAATGAAGGTAACAGTCCGTGTGGAGAGCAAAAGAGGTGGAACGCATTGGCTGAAATGCAATCTAGGAACCCACCAGCTATCGTCTGATGATTTAGCTTTTTATTGGTTTAAAATTAGCTCTTAAACTGGCTACTTATGAAACAATCCGGTCGTACACGTCGTCCCTCAACTCCTACTCCAGTGTCGCATCTCAAGTTGCTAATCGAACTGTAAACAGGGGCCAGGGGGCACTTAATAAACAATAATAATAACATTTATCAGATAAAATGAATAAATATTAAAAGGCCCAAAACTGGCATTCAAATTAATTTGAAGGACATTCAGGGCTCAGCCTGGACCTCTGTTGGAGGGTCTGGGGGATCTTACCCAGGCACTTTTCTTTTATATATAAACAAGCTCTATTAGTCTATTTTGATGCTTTTTTATGCACTCTGGCACCACATTTACATTAAAAGTAATAAAAAATGTCCCCATTGGCCTGCAGGCCGTAAGTTAAGTAAGCTGGTATACTGTGTGAAGTGTTTCTTGTAACAGTCACTGACTTCCGTTTTTATCTGGTTGTGGTTAAGTCTCTGAAACCTCAGCCTCATCCGTCATATGTTAAACTCTGCCAGGAAGAGTGACTTCTGGTTTTGCGTAAGTGAACTTCAAAATGAACTCTCAACGGTCTTTGAGGGTTTCATTTTCTGTGCGCTCAGTTGATTTTGGATCCAGCTTATACTTTTTTTTTTTTTAATTGTGTATGTTATCTAATCAAAAGGTTTAAAAATAAACAGATTTGAATGACTAAATGCTATGTGAATGGGGTTGCAATAGTTAAAGTCACAGTGAAACGTATTTCCGTTTGCAACAGAATATGTGGGTGGGGTTTAGTTACTAGACAGATTTAAATTAAACATTAACATGTGATTGGATCGGTCTACGTGGGTGTGGTTTAGCGAAAACGGTGACCTAATGTGGAGCTGTTGAGGACTGGCGGCTGCGACACAGGCCTCCCTCACCTGCCTTGTTCAATCAGGGTGAGAAGGGTTAAATGAATAAATCAGACCTCAAACACATTCTTTGTTTTTACAGGTTTAAAAGCTAAAATCCAAACATACACCTCCTGCTGTGGCAATTTCGAGCCATGCCCCACGCAAAGGGTAGCACGTCCGCCTAGTCGGGTGGCACCGCTCTCCCCATAGGAAAACAATGGCACAGCCAGCTTAGAGCGATAAGATTGCTGGATGCCATTTTTGTTCTTCCCAAAATCAATTGCTCCCTCTAGTGACTTTTATGGTTACATGTATTGACAAAAAAGGCTATAATGACAGAACTACAAGGCACTAAAAGCCATATAGACACAAACCAGCCCCATTATTCTCACCTGTTCTAGGACGACGCCTGCGGCCTGGTCGATGGCTCCCCCTACATTCCGGTACCGACCGGAGTAGCGGATGAAGGCCCACGTCAGCATGGACATCATGACCACGCCCAGAGTACAGTCACACACCAAGGCGAAGGTAGACAGGCCAACAAAGAGCAAGATGCCTGACAGCACGTAGAGGAGGCACACCAGCACAAACAGCACTGCAGGTGTCCGGAAGGCGCTGAAGAGGTTTTTTGACTTTTACAGAAAAGAGAAAAACAGATGATTAAGAAACAATACCACCGCCATAAACAGCAATGCATGCAGTAATAATATACTACAACAGAATCATTTATATGGACAACAACTTCACTGTTTTACTAACTGAACTAGGTGATAATTTCAATGTCAAACAGGTATAAAGGTTATCTCATGTTTATGTGGAATAATCTTTTACCTCATTGTGCTTGGCGAGTGACTGCCACATTTCCTCCAGCTCCCTTTCCAGCTGATCCTGGTAACGGTCACAAAACTCTTGTCCGCCCATCTTCTTGGTCGAGGAGAAGCTGTGAAGAGCCTCCCGGCAGAAAAATGTATTCTTTTCCTCCAGAGATTCGGGATTCACGTAGGGCAAGTCTCCCCCGCACACCTAAGAGAGGAAATAAAGAGGGTTTGTAGTCAGGATTATATGAAAATACCACTCTCATGGTGTTTCCATATCCCACAATGATAAACAAACAAAGTGAAAAGGTGTAGTTAATGCATCGTCTTTCACATGTAAGTGAACCCACCCTCTCCATGTTCTTGTTATACAGATCTTTGGCTGCTGCCACGGCTGCCAGGTTATTGGCCTCTGCTGTAGCCTGGTGAGACAAACAGGCACATGTTAAATGTATTGGAGTGAAAACCCCAAAAAAACTTCTATTTAAAACTTCTGTTAATCGTGCACATACCATGAGCATAGTCTTTGGCTGTGGCAAGTCCTCTCCCTGGTAAATCTTGATGTAAGCCTGGTAAGACAAAAATTTCAATTTTAGATATGAAAACTGACTCGAGGTTAGCTGGAAAACTCAGATGGAGAAGTTGTTACCTTGAAGAACTCGAGCAGGCCCATGCAAGTGACCTTGTTTCCATTGATTTCTTTCTCAGCCAGATGATCGGGATTCAGCAGTTTGGGGATCAGGCTCTTCAGCTGCTCTTTAAACTCGGGGGTAACGGCTGACAAAATAAATATACACCAAAAGTCAGGACAGCACTCAGTATATTGGGCATTCTGCTAAAAAAAAACAACCTTAAACACTGTAGAATAGCATGGAAAATGGCTCTTACCACTAAGTTGACCCTCAAAAACAGGGCTGGTGGCCACTTTCAACCCAGGGTGAGGTAACAAGAAGCAGGAAATGTTGGTGAAGCATGAGTGGATGTGATCCCTCACTGTTTGCAGCTCCTCATGTTGGGTCTCACTAACCTATAGAAATTAATAGTAAGGTGAAATCCCAAACTCAGTGTTTAAGATAATCCAAGTGTATTTATTATATTCTGTCAAATCAACGAGACAGAATTAGTACCTGTAACCGTTTGTCCAGGAATTCATTGCCTCCTTTGAACCCGTAGGTATATTCATAGGGAAAGCTCCAGTCCCTGATTAGGAACATCAAAGACTGAAGGAGGAAAATGAAAGGTGTTAAATTACAGAATTCACTTTTATAAAACAGAGCAACAATCTGATAAATCAGCAACAAATGCATCACATCTTGTGATTTCTCTTACCTGAAAGGGCTTCAGAAAGATCTCATCCATGGCAAGACGACCATACTCCGTGAAGAGCTGTGAGGAGGAGGCGGCCAACATGCAAAGTTAATACGGAGAAGCAAAAATCGGAAGAGCGGGGATTAATACTTTTACCAAAAATCTGACATTTTCTGTCCTGTGAGCAGAAACACACTATCCTGGGAATCCCGGTTAATTGACTTGTGTACGATTTCATGTGACAAATAAATTGATTGATAACATAAACTTTACATGAAGCTTAAACTTTGCTTTAGCTGCGAGGAATATGAATTTGCCTGTGATCTGTCTGCTGAGGAAAGCCTCATGGAAGAGATATTTGACAATTTTTTGTATAACAAACGTAATTTGTTAAAGCAAGTAATTCAGCGTTTTCAAAGTCTTTATATTAAGCTGAGCTGGATTCTATATCCTGTTCAGAAGCTGCTGGTTGCTGCCGACCTGCATTCCATCAGGTGCAGCTGCACCACTTTCCGGCTGTGACGCAGCCATGAAGGATTTACGTGTTTATATTTTGTATGCATCAGCCTTTTTGGTTTATACCTAGAACGTAACTAGTTTTTCCGGTATTCCGTTATTATATTTCTCTGGAAACGGGAAATAGTTTGGATGTGTATTCCCCGGAATTCTGTTTCCTGGGATTAAACCCTACTGGAGAGCACCTAATATTAGGAAGTGAGATGCACCGATACCAATACTGACATGGGCCTGATACACACTCAAACAGCTGGATCTGGTATCAGATACCATTATTTGAATAAATAACAATTCAGTACATAGGCTGCGGCTCAGGAGGTAGAGATGGTCGTCCACTAATCGAAAGATCGGTGGTTCAATCCCCTGTTCCTCCAAGTGTCCTTGGGCAAGATACTGAACCCCAAATTGGTCCTGAAGGCTGTGCCATTGGTGTGTGAATGAGTATTTAAATTAGATCCTGATGAGCAGGTTTGCACCTTGCATGGCAGCCTCTTCCATCAGTTTTTTATTTCGGCGCCCATGTAAACAGGTTAGAGCAGCCACATTGCCTGCATGAGCAGCGCGGCTCAGGCGCAGCTTGACTGCGTGTCGCCTGCATCTCTTCTAGAGATTCGGGGCCTCGCCCATTTTGACATTTATAATGAAATGAAATGGCCATTATGAAAGGTAAACTGAACTCTATGTAGAAAGAAAGGGCTGGTAGGAGCAGCACAGCAGCAGTAGTTCAGTGAGGTAGCCACCACGCGCTGCTCACATGTGTAATAGTAATGTAAACAGACCTGTAGCTGCTGCAGGTCATCCTCTTGTATGTTCTGTGACAGATTGTAGATCTACAAAATAGAAACTATGTCAGCATACATCATAAGAATAATGAGAAATTATGAAATCAGTGACAATAAGAGGAGATCCGTCACCTGCACTGAGCTGGTCATGGTGCTGAGGGCAAAGATGGTGGCACAGTCTTTCACGGTGGACTCGTTATCAAAGGCTCCCTGAGTGTCCATCAACACTACTGCCACCTACAGGACACAAAACGCAGCAAATGACATTAACACTGTGTGACTAGAGTTGTTATATTCCAATTCAATTTCTGTTAGAAATGTACCTGTTGTTAGATAGAATAAATCCTTCAAAATTAATATATATTAATAATAATTAATTTTACTAATATAAAATTCCATAACGCATGATATTATCTGCACTGATGTAAAATGTTGAGTAAATTACAGGAGAATTATGACTTGTTTAGAGATAAAGGTATGGTTTCTCCATTCCCCCCCTCTAATCTTCACCCCTAGCATAACAGTTCTTTTTGGATCAAAACTGCCTAACATGCAGGGCTACAAAAAACAGTTGTTTTTATTATAATATCATTATAATTATATTTTTTTCAATCAATTTATTAATTGTTTAGTGTATAAAATGCTAATTTCCCAGAACCCAAGGTGACATGTTCAGATTTACTTGTTTTATTCAAACAACATTCAAAAATGAAAAAAATTAAATAAAATACAATTGACATAGATATAAAACAGAGAGAAAAAAGAAAATAATCATATTTAAGAACCTGGGACCGGAAAATGTTTTTGCTTGATTCATGTTTTAAACTTTTATTTAATTATAAAAATTGTTGTTGACTAATTTTCTGTGGATCCAATTATTTTTTTTCTGCACAACAAACAGAAAAGGTGTAGCTACAAAAATGAAGGGTGAAAAGATCAATAAGAGGAAAATATGAGAAAACAAATAAGATAATGACCCAAGTAGACCGTTCATAGATATTATTTGACATAATTATCTAAGTTCTAAATACTATGTTTCTTGATTTTACTGTAGTTTTTCCGTTACATGTAAACATCCGACAACACAAGTACATACATATGGTATACAAATAAACAGATATATTATCAGTACCTCTGTTCCATCGCTCTTTGTGATGGGGAAAACTTCACTCCACAGCTGGATGCCTGTTGTCTCTGGTTCAGAACCCCCTCTCCAAGAAAATCCAGTCAGCACCTCTTCATCATCACCCAGCCAGTTTTCATCCCCCTGCAGAAATACAAATTACACTTTCTGGATCAGTCAGGGGCAGGCTGGGGCTTCTCCGTGAATTCTCCTTATTCAAAAAATGTAAACATGCCTTGTCATGTAGTTGCAATAATCCTGAAATATATAGTAGCAGCTGCACACATTTCACCCTGAACTGTTAATAGAAACTCCAGCTGTTCTGCATGATTTACAACACAAAAAAGTTAGTAAGGTCGTAATTATCTCTCCAGTTAGCTATTCTTTTGACTGCACTGGTTCCACGCAAAAACATGAAATGGTGGCCAACATTTGGCCTGATGGTGGCACTGCAGCAAAGGTAATAAGTTACCAAAATCAATGACATTTGTCAATGAGCACAGTAAATATAATGCCATGCATTAGCTAAGTTTATAAGATATGTACAAAAAAAACCTGAGGGCATTCACAGACTCCACTCCTTAGTAGGTCATGACTTAATTCTCAAATATTCCTTTTAAGTAAACTAGTTGGTTCACATGTTACAGCAGGGATGGGCAATAATGGGCCATTCAATCACAGACTATTAGTGATTTTTCAGGTTATCACACCTTCAACACAAGAGGAGGAACTGGTCAGTATCATTAGCGCTCATTACTTAACAAGACAATATTTCAGCATCTGAACACAGTAGACAGATATGGGGAGTGCGATATAATGGCTGGAGAAGTGAGATACTGAAAGATTATGTTACAGAGTGCGACTCACCTTTCTGTACATGTAGCGGAGCATGAAGTCAAGCAGGAAGCTCTTTCCCTTTCTGAAGGCTCCAGCCACCGACAGCACCACCACATTTTTGTCTCGGACCTCAGGGGCCAACAGAACCCGAGCCAAAGCCTCTGTGTCCAAAGCAAAGGAGTGCTCCTCCTTACACACTGTGACGATCTGAACTGGATGTGGTTCACTCCCCATCCTTACGAAGTACTGGTCCCTGTGAACATCACACACAACAGCATCATATTAGTACTGGAGCAATTCTAGAGCTGCAACTAATGACTGTTTTTCTTATTGGTTTATCCGTCCATTGTTGATGAGTTGTGTATAACAGTGATTCTCAAAGTGGGGTCCGTGGCAATCTCTCAGGGGGTCGGCGAAATAATTTGCTATAAATTAAAAAAAATGTGCTGTATCATTAAAAGTGCATATCTACAAATAGGGACCAATTTTCATATTGTGTCCATTACTTTTAACAGTTTTTCTTCATCTCCTCGTATTTTTATATCTGGTAAATTTTTTTGCTCTTTGTACTACTAACTTTTTTACTGCCTTTTTACTAACATGTTTTGCACTATGGAGCTGCGATGCTGGAAACTTGAATTTCCCTCGGGATCAATAAAGTTACTATCTATCTATCTATCTATCTAATAATGACAGCAGCCCTTTTAGTTGTAGGCCTAAAGGGTAAATTCCTTAAAGGTCACTCTGTTGAGCCAGTAAACTGATTTTCTTTGCAGCGTCACTAAGATATGAGATTTGGATGCTAATCCCCACCCAAAGCTGTTTACTCATAAATACCATTTCGCCTGTGCCTACTGTAAAATCAGACATTTATTTATTTATATAACCTTTATTTAACCAGGGAGTACTCATTGAGATTAAGAATCTCTTTTGCAAGAGAGACCTGGCCAAGACAAAAAAGTTAAAGTTTCAGCAAATGCTAAATAAATACATTGCATAATATCATACAAAACACATTAAAATCAAGTGTTTGAAGCCAACGTTAAAGTGTAAATATTCAGAAACACAGACAGCTCCCAATTGACTCTGCTTCTAGATATTTCATTAATGTTTTAAATTCATCAAAAGTAATCAGATTTCCCAGTTTCAACTTAGACATGCACTGACCCTTCACATCAGACACAATATTTATCTCTGTGTGGCTGTGCTCTTTATGGGTGTCATGCTGCTTTGCCTCCAGCTTAGTGGATTCACCATGCTCTCCAACGCACTTCATTGTTCATTTGTAGCTGCCTCAATGGACCTCATTGTTGTTGCTGCTCTCTGAGGAGGGCGTCCTCTCTCTCCCGTGATGACTAACAGGGAGGTGCACACAGTTTATCTGCGGTTATACCACTCAAAGCTCTCTCTCTCTCTCCTTTCACCAAAAAAAAACTACTCCGCCTCAAAAAAGGTGTGGCACCCAGCAGCAGCAGCAGCATGCCAGGCATTTCTCTGCAGGGAATGTGCTGCGATGTAGAAAGACAGTCTGCAGCTTTGAGACTAAACCATATTGTATAATCTGCCAGCATTTAGTTGTGAGCAAGTACCACAAGCTAAACTCAGCAGTAACCAACCGTCTCTATAATTAACGGTTGCTTGTATCTTAGCAACGGCTACTTGACAGTTGGCTACGTTGGCAACCGTTTATTTTTATACACCCATGATTGTACCAGTGTGGCTAAGCTAAACTCACATAATGTAAATGCATTTTGAGGAGTTCAACAGCTAGATAACTAGCTAAAGCACACACGTGTTGACGGACTTTTTGGCTAATTAACGGCTGTAGCTAAAAATAGTCTAAAAGGCTAGCCGTTGGTAGCCGTTGGCAGCCGTTAAAGGAAACGATGGTTACAACAACCATCGGTTCTGCAATCTTTTAAAACGTCATCCATCTTGATAATAGCGTATATTTTTGCTTTAGCAGCTGTTTCACAGTGTAATATTACCTTTGGTGTCTTCAAAGAGCTTCAACACAATCTCATGCAAGAGGAGAAACGACTGTAGTGACTTTGTTTTCTACACTGGCATGAAAACAACTATGAGAACTTTTTTCCACCACGAAATTCACACCACTTCCGTCTTCAGGCTGCAGCAACGTCATCTGGGAAATGGAGTTTTCTGTGTGGTTTCCTGCTTGTACTGTAGTCTGTCTACGAACTACACTACCCAGTGTGCCTGCCCTCTGCCTTATATCAAGCATGCCTCATAGCTGTTAGTAAATGTAGTTTTTAAATATAAAGTTACGTATACGGAACTACCGGACAGGTCGTGTAAAACTATGTTGTTTTGCGTGTATTTAAATCATATTCAAAATATTTCCGTGTATCAAAAACACGTTGTAGCTCAGCAACATGTCTTTGTTTGAGGGCATACCGTGTAAATACCCAGCAGACTGTGCTTGGTCCAGTAAGTCTGATTGTTACGCCCTCTAATGGTTCAATTCTTATGTATACACAACAACAACACTTGATAGATGATGAAAACAC
>CAKAOH010041362.1:0-29800 GCA_916701665.1 Sebastiscus tertius
TTTCACTCTCATACAAGTTATCATATGTATCCTCTGGTTAACAATTTCTCCTCCTTTTCCATTTAAGAATTTTAAGGAATTCAAGGACAAAATCATCTTAGAGTGTGCTCTGGGCTCAGCTGTAGGCTTCTGGGCTGTACTTGGGTACATAGGACTTCTGGCCATGTTATGTTTCATTCTTGCTTTTCTGGCCCGGAAACTGCCTGATAATTTCAATGAAGCCAAATTTATCACCTTCAGCATGTTGATATTCTGCGCAGTCTGGATCACTTTCATCCCA
The DNA here is from genome assembly GCA_916701665.1 of Sebastiscus tertius. Lineage (NCBI taxonomy): Eukaryota > Metazoa > Chordata > Actinopteri > Perciformes > Sebastidae > Sebastiscus > Sebastiscus tertius. The sequence continues at coordinate 281 of CAKAOH010041362.1, forward strand.
GCGTATGTCAGCTCTCCTGGGAAGTTCAGTGTTGCTGTGGAGATATTTGCTATTCTGGCCTCCAGTTTTGGACTGCTCATTTGTATTTTTATTCCAAAATGTTATATTATTTTACTGAAACCTGAGAAGAATACAAAAAAGAATATAATGGGGAAGGGTGCACCAAAATAATTCTGTAAAAGGCATTCTAGTGCCTATATAACTTCTACATAATAATTTGTTAATTAGATAATCAAACTGCCAATTAGACTATACAATGTAATACACTATATATATGTATATGTTGCATACTCCCTCCCCCGTTCCATTGGATTCATTTCACAACAAATGGTTGCCAGTTCGTTGCACAAACTTCATATTTTATGGTCGTGTCTAGAAGGTAACCCGCAAATTGCGAAATCTTATCTGAAATCTGCAAAATCTCTCGCAGGACTTGCTGCCAGACGAACTATCCTAACCATAACTATTCAAGTCTAATGCCAAACCTTAACTATTCGAGATCAGTGCCTAACCTTAACCATCTCGCGGAAGTTTCCCAACTCGTGGGTTACCTTCTAGACACTGAGTGGAATGACTCAGACAAACAGTCATGTCACGTGATAAATCTTTCATGGTTGAGTAAATGTAGCTATAGGCCTACATTGGTGGCGCACACACCTCCTCCCCCTCCCCCGAGGCTGTAGTTCAGCTCGGCGATCAGTGCATCCGGACTTGACAGAAACAAAATAAAAATCACCAAAACCACTTTGGTTAGTCTTTCCAACAATCATCAACTTTGGTTCAGTCTGTCATCCACTTCTAAATCGACTCTGATGTGCATCTTCATTTATATATTGTTTGAGCTACAGAAACCGGGGGAGCTCTTTGCTTGGTCACCCGTTAGCGGCATGGACAGAGACAAGCACCAGACTGCAAGTAAAAAAATAAAACAAAAATGCAACTAGCATTACTCTAACATAGTTTTAAAATGTTTTTTCATATGTTGTCATGTATGAAAAGACCCAATATGAACACTGTTAGCGGACTACTTGATTACTCTAGGCCTAAGCTAATTATTTAACCAGCGTATAGAAATTATTCTGTCCCAAGCTTCTTGATCCATATACTGTAGATGCACTGAGATCCAACAGTACCAGAACAGAAGACTCTCCTGTATCACCATGAATCAAGATATCATTGGAGACTCTGGCTTTGGCTATGAATGGCAACTTGGAAACAGGCCTGTGATTTTGGGGTAGAGAATGTTCAAGATTTTATTTTTTGAGAAGTGGTTGAATAACAGTTTTTTTTTTTTTTAAATGAGCAGGGACACGACCAGATATCAGTGAACTGGACCACACAAGGACCAACAGAGTCTCATAACATTTGCTGGTGGACACTTTCATACATGCCATTCTTGCTAAGGCCCAAAACCCTTTTCTGTTTGGGCACCTCCCTCCTCTTCCCCCACCTTGTAACTCCACAGACATAAAACATTACTGTTCTATTATTATTGTCCATGCTGCTCCAAAATGTATAAATACCAGTGCAAGCTTTGAATTTTCATGAAGGTACATGTGATGCCACCCAGTGGTTTAGCTCTCTCAGACGGTATGCCATCCACACAGAGGTGGCCAGAGCAGGGATGGGCACTCTTACAGCTGTTGCTGGTGGCATCTTTCTCTCAGGCTGAGGTGGCTGTGTGCAGGCAGAGAGGGGATCCTGAGAACCCCCAGCTATCTAAAGATGGGGACATTATGTTGGGGGGAATCTTCTCTTTACACAGCAGCTGGAAAAACAGACAAGATACCTACGTGCACAAACCACTGCCACTGCAATGCACCAGGTAAATTATACTGTATCTAATCTATATTGATGTATAATATCTAAGAGGAAGTCAAACTGAGTATTGAAATAAGAAATAGACCCTGTATTAATTTGCTGTGCTATTGTTTCTATTTCACAGACAAATGTCAACTATTTATAACTGTATGCATCCAGTTTGAATTTCAGAGGGTTCCAGTTTACCCAGGCGATGCTGTTTGCAATAGAAGAGATTAATAACAGCACAGACCTACTGCCTGGCATCTCTCTGGGCTATAAGATCTACGATACCTGTAGCTCAATTGCCAGAGGTGTGAGGGTTGCACTGGCCTTGGCTAATGGTAATGAAGTGGCATCTGCACCCTCCGAGGCACCATGTACCAGACTTGCCCAAGTGCAGGCCATTATGGGAGAGACCTCTTCCTCTCCTTGCATGGCTATAGCTACTGTCATCGGACCTTTTCATATCCCAATGGTGGGTAAGATTGGTAAAAATTTGATTATTATATTATTTAATTCTTCCAGCTTGTCATAGCAAAATGGGTTTTAAATAATTGTTGTTGGCTGTATGGATGTTTTATATTTCTGATGTTTCTCTTGAGATATAGGCTAATTTATTTATTTTTCTTTTAGATCAGCCACTTTGCTACTTGTGCTTGTCTCAGTGATAAAACCAAGTACCCATCCTTCCTCAGAACAATACCCAGTGACTACTACCAGAGCAGAGCCCTGGCCCAGTTGGTCAAGCACTTTGGTTGGACTTGGGTTGGAGCTATTAGAACAAATGATGATTACGGCAATAATGGCATGGCCACTTTCACAGAAGCCGCCCATCAGCTGGGCATCTGTCTGGAGTACTCTGTACCTTTCTTTAGAACAGATCCGCCAGACAAAATACTTCAGATAATTGACATTATCAAGGCTTCCACTGCCAAGGTGATTGTCGCTTTCCTCTCCCACAAGGATATGGATGTGTTACTACATGAGTTGTCTCACCACAACTTGACTGGGTACCAGTGGGTAGGCAGTGAGAGCTGGATCTTTGATCCTCAAATTGCAGCCATGGATAGGCATCACATTCTGGACGGTGCCATAGGCCTGTCCATCCCCAAAGCACATGTCAGTGGCATGAGAGAGTTCATGTTGGATGTGAAGCCACTCAGTTCATCTAGTAATGAAATGTTCACAGAGTTTTGGGAGACATTGTTCAGCTGTAAATTCAACCAGTCAAAGTCTTCAGAAGGGAATCAGAGAGAATGTACTGGACATGAAGACCTGACTGGAGTGCAAAACAGCTTCACAGATATGTCGCTCATGCCTATCTTTAACAATGTCTATAAAGGAGTGTATGCTGTGGCCCACGCACTTCATAGCATTCTGAGCTGCAACGAAACATGTGACAGCAAGGTGCAGCTAGATCCATTTACGGTGAGTTGAAAACCAACAACCTTAAATTAGATTTTTTTTTTTAAGTCAGATTAACAAGGACAATTGTTGGCATTTTCTTAAATACATTATGGCAGTCTGTCTATCATGATGTTGAATAGCCCAACAAAATGTTTGTCAAATAATGATCTACATTGATGCATATCTTCTTAGATTTTACAGCACATACAAAAGATTCAGTTCAAAACAAAGGAAGGAGACGAGGTCTACTTTAATGAGAACGGAGATCCAGCAGCAAAGTATGAAATTATAAACTGGCAGCCAACAGAAAATGGCATTGTGGACTTTGTCACAGTTGGTCTTCATGATGCATCTTTACCTGCAGACAAACAGCTGAATCTGCAAAATAAGTCTTTCAATTGGGCACAGAACTCAAAACAGGTAAGATGCAATGTGATCACTGTAAATGTTAATTACAGTCTATTGTTATAAACGTATACACTACTGTTTCATAATAATGTAAAATGTTGATGCATACAATTTATAATAGAGGCTTGCAAAGACAAGGCCTTGTCAAAGTGAATGCCCATACATTTTTTTCTCATAGTAGTTTTGTTCATGCAGGTGCCTTTGTCAGTTTGCAGCGAGAAGTGTCCTCCAGGAACTCGCAAGGTTCTCCAGAAAGGAAAGTCTGTCTGCTGCTATGACTGTTTAAGATGTGCAGAAGGAGAAATAAGCAACATTACAGGTGTAGTAATATTATATTGGTAAAAATGTTATTTAAAGAAAGTTCATCAGAGGATCAGTTCACTCACAATACAAAAAAAAGGCCTACAGTATTGTCTCACCTCCTCCTAGTGGTATCTGAGTATGCAGATCATTTTGGTCTCATGTGACAGCTCTCTCTCTGAAACTGCAATGAATGCACTTAGAGTGGATGGAATTGTATTTGTGCAGCAGCACTAAAAATTGACATTTGAAAATATATATAACCCTATAATGTCCTCACTATCAACAAAAGCAATGAAAACATTTTCTCTTTGTATTTCTTAATGTTTTTTTAATTTATTTTCTTGTTAAATGGACCCCACAGTATATATATATATATTTTTTTTTTCAATATAGGCCTCTACTAATATTATTCCATGTATTTATTCTAGATATTTACCATAGGCCTATAGAGACTCAAAATGTGCTCCACCAAATGGTTGGGCAGAAGATTAAAGAGATAATGTTTAGTTATTAAGAAATGAAACAAGACAAACAAAACATGTATGAATAATACCTCTTTATACTGTATCTTATAAAATCCCGATCCTTCATCTCGATACCATGCAACTGTCATAAGGCTCTCAATTTATTATCTGGTACTCATGTAGTGTGTATGCATAGAAAAGATGAAACATACAGACAAAACAAAAGACAAATGACAACACTTGCTTTAATATTATTTCTCAGATTCTATCACCTGTGTGCGATGCCACCCTGAGTTCTGGTCAAATGAGAGAAGAGATGCCTGTGTGAAGAAAGAGGCAGAGTTTCTATCATATGAAGAGATCATGGGAGCGCTGCTCACTGCAGCATCCTTATTTGGAACATGCATCACTGCTGTTGTGGCTTTCATTTTCTTCAGATACAGGAAAACTCCTATTGTCAGGGCCAACAACTCTGAACTGAGCTTCCTACTGCTCTTCTCCTTGACTCTGTGTTTCCTGTGTTCTCTGACCTTCATCGGCCGGCCCTCTGAGTGGTCCTGCATGCTGCGACACACAGCATTCGGCATCACCTTTGTCCTTTGCATCTCTTGTGTTCTGGGGAAAACTATAGCGGTGTTAATGGCCTTTAGGTCCACACTTCCAGGTAGTAATATGATGAAATGGTTTGGGCCTGCACAGCAAAAACTCAGTGTCCTGGGTTTCACTCTCATACAAGTTATCATATGTATCCTCTGGTTAACAATTTCTCCTCCTTTCCCATTTAAGAATTTTAAGGAATTCAAGGACAAAATCATCTTAGAGTGTGCTCTGGGCTCAGCTGTAGGCTTCTGGGCTGTACTTGGGTACATAGGACTTCTGGCCATGTTATGTTTCATTCTTGCTTTTCTGGCCCGGAAACTGCCTGATAATTTCAATGAAGCCAAATTCATCACCTTCAGCATGTTGATATTCTGCGCAGTCTGGATCACTTTCATCCCAGCGTATGTCAGCTCTCCTGGGAAGTTCAGTGTTGCTGTGGAGATATTTGCTATTCTGGCCTCCAGTTTTGGACTGCTCATTTGTATTTTTATTCCAAAATGTTATATTATTTTACTGAAACCTGAGAAGAATACAAAAAAGAATATAATGGGGAAGGGTGCACCAAAATAATTCTGTAAAAGGCATTCTAGTGCCTTTAACTTCTACATAAGCATGTGTTAATTAGATAATCAAACTGTCTACTACAATAATTACTACAATGTAATACACTATATATAGATGCATATGTTGCATCCTCCCTCCCCCGTTCCATTGCATTTGCTTAACAACAAATGGTTGCCAGTTCATTGCACAAACTTCATATCTCATGGCCGTGTCTATAACCCACAAATTGCGAAATCTGATCTGAAATTTGCAAAAAGTCTCACAAGACTTGCTGCCAGACGACCTATCCTAACCATAACTATTCAAGGTCAATGCCAAACCTTAACTTTTGAGATCAGTGCCTAACCTCAACCATCTCACGGAAGTTTCCCAACTTGTGGGTTACCTTCTAGACATGACCATATTTTATGGTTGAGTGAATGACTCTGACAAGCAGTCATGTCCTGTGATAAATCTTTCATGGTTGAGTCATTTTACAACATGTAGCTATAGGCCTATATTGATGGCGCACACAACTCCTCCCCCTCCGCCGCGGCTGTAGTTCAGCTCGGGGATCAGCTCTTTCAGACTTGACAGAAACAAAATAAAACCCATCTTGGTTAGTCTTTCCAACAATCATCAACTTTGGTTCAGTCTGTCATCCACTTCTAAAACGCCTCTGATGTGCATCTTCTTTTATACATTGTTTGAGCTACAGAAACCGAGGGAGCTCCTTGCTCGCTCACCCGGTAGTGGCACGGACAGAGACGGGCACCGGTCTGCAAGTAGTTAACATTAGTCTAACATAGTTTTAAAATGTTTTTTCATAAGTTGTCATGTATGAAAAAACTCCAAATGAACACTGTTGGCAGACTACTTGATTACTCTAGGCCTAAGCTAATTATTTAACCAGCGTATAGAAATGATTCTGTCCCAAGCTTCTTGATCCATATAAGCGGTTGCTGTACACCATTAGTTAACTGGACACAACCGTCACTAATGCTAAGATCTTAATGTAGCTCTTCAGGTATTGAAGCTATTATTTTTCTCATTTTGACAATCTAATCGGTGACAACACATTAGTTAAGATTGTACGGACTATGGCTGTTGGCTGTTGGTAGTTGCTGTTGGTTTTGTTTAAATATGCCAAATTGTAATTCTATAGGTTATTGTTGTTCAGACGATGAAGCTAAGACAGCTTATATGTGCTAACGTCAGTTGTCACTTGTTGCCACAGTAAATATTCACTTATTCTGCAGCCTGATGGAGACACCAGTGTCAAACTCAGACATTAATCTGTTTAACTTACAATTTACAATTTTCTTGCAACAGAGATACCACGTGATACCAACGTTGTTATACTATTGGCTTATAAGCCTTGTTAGAAGTGGGAACCGAACATCAAATATCTTCCACAGATATATGCATACATTCATTTTGAACCTGTCAAAAAATTAAAAACGTTTAATTCATAGTCATAATATTTATTTTGAGGAAAAGTTGACTTTTCTAAAAGCTCTGTGGATGTATTATTTTTTGAAAATGATTAATCTATATAAAAACATGTAATCAACAAAACCTTTAAGTACAAATAAATATAAAAGCCTAATTCCTTACTTATTTTACAACATTTAATACCGTTTTTAAAATTGTAAGCAAAGAATAAATCCACATTTTCACAGACAAAAACATCTTTGGCTGAACTTGTTTGGTTTCCTCTGGTCTCCTAAGGCATGCGTTCAACCATGACAACTCCCCCCTTGTTGTTGAAGGTGTATAAAGCCCTGCCGTGGGCCGTAGAGCCAACTGGCTCGGCCTGGAGAGCAGAGCAGAGCTATGCCATTGTCGAGGCTGCTCCTCTTGGTTCTGCTAATGGGGAAGGGAGCCTCTGTGTGCCGACTGCAAGGCTCAGCACAACCACCTGAACTGGCCCAAGATGGCGACCTTGTTATCGGGGGCATATTTTCATTTCGCACAGGGCAGGATTATGTAATTAACACTTTTCAGACATTTCCAGAAGTACGGAAATGCAAAAAGTATGTACTGTATTGTTAGGCCTGTTTTAAATGGTGTATGTGTATCTTGTATTGCATTTGAGACATTAACACAAAGGTATATTATTTCATTCTCTCTTTCATCACCCCAGCTTCAATTTCAGAGAATTCAAATTTGCTCAAGCAGTGATATTTGCCATAAACGAGATCAACAAAAATCCTGATTTGCTCCATAATATTAAACTTGGCTACAAGATATATGATAACTGTGGAACTATGGACATACTTAGAGCTGCACTGGCACTGGTGAGCGGACTGAAGGGGGAAGTCAGTGACGACAACTGCACTAAAACTGAGTCAGTGCAAGCTATCTTGGGACATTCAGGATCGAGACCAACTATTGCATTTGCACAAGTTGTCGGAAGGTTTCATATACCTGTGGTAAGTTTAGGTCATCACAGTTAGTGTGAAGTTTTATTTAACTTTGTGTCAAGTGTGCTGTTGGAAATGTTTACCGTTTATTGCGATGTTCTGCACAATTTTATTCTAAATGGTCGTTATGCAAGAATGTTATGTCATTATGCATTTTGCTCTGTCACTGTCAGTAAGATATTTACACATTTTTTTCTGCAGATCAGCCATTTTGCCACCTGTGCCTGTCTGAGCAACAGAAAAGAGTATCCCACTTTTTTCAGAACTATTCCCAGTGACTACTACCAGAGCAGAGCACTGGCAAAGCTGGTCAAGCACTTTGGTTGGACATGGATTGGGGCTTTAGCTGTGAATAACGAATATGGCCTCAATGGCATAGCCGCATTCATCCAAGCTGCACAAGAATATGGAGTGTGCATTGAGTACTCTGAAGCATTTTCATCATCAGATCCAGCTGATAGCCTGCAGAGAATAATAGAGATCATTAAGCATGCCACTTCCAAAGTGATCATGGCTTTTATGTCTCACAGAGAAATTAAGTTGCTGGCAAAAGAGTTGTACAAACAGAACATTACTGGACTGCAGTGGGTTGGCAGTGACGCCTGGATCACGGATCACTCTCTGACTAACAGCGAGGGACACAGCATCCTGGTGGGCTCGCTAGGCTTCACTGTCAGCAAAGCTGAGATCCCGGGGCTCGAGGAGCACCTGAGGCAGCTCCACCCCTCACAGTTTCCTGACAGTCAGTTTGTCAGAGATTTTTGGGAAGATGTGTTCCACTGCGCTCTGAACGACACTGCAAATACACAAAGAAAGCCATGCAGCGGCTCTGAGAACCTGCAGAATGTCGAATCACCGTTCACTGATGTTTCTGAGCTGAGATTCACCAATAATGTGTACAAGTCAGTTTACGCAGTGGCCCGTGCTCTCGACAACCTGATGAAATGTGAGGAGGGTAAAGGGCCTTTTTCAAATGGGAGCTGTGCTGATACCAAACATATTCAACCACAGCAGGTGAGGAACCGTCAGTTAAAGTGTGACCGAGTGATAACAGTATGAATCTGTCATTTAATCTCTGTATAATTTCTTTACTATAGGTCTTGCAATATCTCAACACTGTGAATTTCACAACTGAGGAAGGGGAGAGAATTTATTTTGACAGTAATGGAGACTCACCGGCAAGATATGAACTTGTTAATATACAAATGACAAACAAAGGAACCATGGAAGGAGTGACAGTCGGCATTTATGATGCTTCTCTTCCGGAGATTCATCAGTTTATCATGAATAACATTTCAGTTGTCTGGGGAAATGGGCTGACCAAGGTAAAGCAGACACTGACGTTTGGACGACTTAACTGTTCACTGATTTACTGAAAATTGTAAAAACCTTGATATGGATGTTGAGTTTTACATTTTTTTATGTGTTTATGTGTGTAGGAGGTTCCTGTGTCAGTCTGCAGTGAGAGCTGTCTCCCAGGAACCCGTAAGGTCCTCCAGAAAGGGAAGCCGATATGCTGTTATAATTGCATACCCTGTCCAGCAGGCGAGATCAGTAATTTAACAGGTAATTAAACATTGTACCAGTATTTCATTTGAAATCAAATATATTACACTTAATGACATAAAGTGAGAAAAAAGTTTGACCTTTGAAAGCATAACATCAATATTACTCCACATTTCTATGTATTCTTGTTTATTTTGCAGATTCAATACACTGTATGAAATGCCCACCCGAGTACTGGTCCAACGAGCAGAAGGATGCCTGCACCCGCAAAGCAATAGAATTTTTAGCATATAATGAAATCCTGGGGACACTGTTAGCCGTATTTTCTCTGCTGGGAGTTTGTCTAACTATGCTCACAACGCTCGTCTTCTATGGCCACAAAGAAACCCCCGTAGTACGAGCCAACAACTCTGAGCTGAGCTTCCTGCTGCTCTTCTCCTTGACTCTGTGTTTCCTGTGCTCTCTGACCTTCATCGGCCGGCCCTCTGAGTGGTCCTGCATGCTGCGACACACAGCGTTCGGCATCACCTTTGTCCTCTGTATCTCGTGTGTTCTGGGGAAAACTATAGTGGTGTTAATGGCCTTCAGGGCCACACTTCCAGGTATTAATATGATGAAATGGTTTGGGCCTGCACAGCAGAGGCTCAGTGTCCTGGCCTTCACTCTCATACAGGTTTTAATTTGCATACTTTGGCTGACAATCAACCCTCCTTTTCCTTTCAATAATATGTTACTCCATAAGGACAGAATCATCTTAGAGTGTAGTCTTGGCTCAGCAGTAGGGTTCTGGGCTGTGTTAGGATATATTGGACTCCTAGCTATATTATGTTTTATACTCGCTTTTTTTGCTCGGAAGTTGCCTGATCATTTCAATGAAGCCAAATTCATCACCTTCAGCATGCTGATATTCTGTGCAGTCTGGATCACCTTCATCCCAGCATATGTTAGCTCTCCTGGGAAGTTCACTGTGGCTGTAGAGATATTTGCTATTCTGACCTCCAGTTATGGACTTCTTTTCTGCATTTTTCTGCCAAAATGTTACATAATTTTGTTCAGGCCTGAGCAGAACACTAAGAAACACATAATGGGAAAGACAGCTAATAATGATATACGTTATTAACCATTTCCCAAATCAGTTGTAATGTGTTTTTTCTCTTTTACAACCATAATGTAATCTGCCAGTCAAAGAAGGTTGCCCAAATACGTTGTGAGAATTCTGGCTTTGGACAACTTAACTGGTTTTGGTGACCAGACTAAGTAAAATGAGTCAATTGGGTCTCAGGCCCATGTGGGGTTAGCAATGGTGTCAGACAAGGGGGAATGGATGTGACAGATGGAGTGAAGATGTCTTTGTACACCACTCTATACTGCACATTTGTGGTCAAACGACAGAAAAGCATGCTTACAGAGGCTTCAAGTAAATTATAATGATGCTATGAGAATATTACTGAACAGGCCTCTATGGTGTGGAGCAAGTGAAATGTTTGTAGTTGCAGGAGTCGATATACTACAAACTGCTTTAACTATTGTACAATTGTATTTGCTGTCTCGGGCTTATCAAACATAAGATTGTAAACATAACATTGTCTCTTTATAGGATACAGATTTATGTTCTTTTTAAACCATGAGTTTTTTATTGTGCTTTTTTTAATGTAATTTATTCTTTGTAATGTATATTCTTTTATCTGGACCCTGAGCCTATAATAAAGTTTTGAATGATTAATTTAGCTTCTATATTCGTTCACAAACCCCTCCCTACACTCACTGACACACACACACACACACACACACACACACACACGCACACACACACACACACACACACACACACAACTAAGACAGGGAAACTCTGATATCTGACATAACACATAAGCAATGTGAAGATGTATTCACAATATAATGTATTTCCTTACATCATGAACAATTATGTACGAAGTAAAGGAGAAGAAAACTATTTTGGTGACTCCAAAGGGGCTGCGTCAAGGCCACATTATCTTTGTAATATCTATATCCAAACTTCTATCCAATAAGTACCTCATACAACCCCACTTCAAAAAGTCTGAACTATCCCTTTAAGTACAAGGTGTTCAAGCTACACAGTTAAGTATGTGGGCTGTAATCTAAAGCTTTTCTTACTCTCCCTTAAATCATTTCTAATTCTCCCTTTTGCAATTAGATGTAATCAGATTTCAAGATAGGTTCACATTTTTTCCAAGTAGGCCTACTCACATGCTCATATGTACATGTACAATGTGTTATTTCCTCGAGGTATTGTTTTCACCGGCGTTGGTTTGTTTGCAGGATTACTCCAAAAGTTCACAGTGGATTTGAATTACATTTTTTGGAGCGGTGGAGTGTGGCACAATGAACAATCCATTCGATTTTGGTGGCAATCTGGATCATGATCCGGATTCAGGATTTTTTTTAAGAATTCCAATCAGCCTGAGCATTAAGACCACAGGGTATAACACATGCGCAGTGTAACTGATGACGCGTTGATGACGCATGACCACGCCTTCTTTCTCCTTCTTAGAGCAGAGAGATACGTGTGTGGATGTGTGGCGATACTCCGAGGCGCGAGAGCTGCTGGCCGTCCGCGGTGAGAAAGAACAGTATACAGACATAACAAGGCTGCTGAGTGAGAGAGGCATCCTCCGATACGTTACACAGAATAAGCCGACCACCTCACGGTACCGCCAGCTGTGAACTGTGATCTGTTTTTAAAGTCACGCACCTTGGCGGAGGATTGCGCTCTCCGAGTGCCTCTAGTTAGTCCCTGTAATCATTCCTCCAGTCTATACTGAAGCTATAACAACCAAAATTGTTAAAATATCACTGATAGTGGTATATGGTGGCCATTTTTTTTTTACATCTTGCGCTCTGCATGTCGGACTAAATCAAAGTTGCCCCTGTTCATGCTCAACATCCATGACTGTACTTCTTTTCAGCTTTGCTTACATTTTCCCAAATATCTAAACAAATCAATAAAAGTTAAAAAGCAACAAAAGTGGATAAAGGGGATGTGAAGAGAGTAAATTGAAACAGTATTTGCCTTCACAGTGGTACTCAAGTTCAAATATACAATGATGCAATACTGCAGAAACAAAGGTCACATGTGTACATACACAAAAACAACAAAGAAGAACAACTGTGGAAGATAAATTAGTCCCCATCTGTTGTAAGCATGACTTTATTACCCAGCGGCTTGACTCTAGTGGGAAAACTCCAGCAGGGCCCCAAAACACACACACTAGAGATTATACACAGATTGCTTCATCCTTTTACACAACAACAGCAACAACAGGTGTCATATTGCTTCAAGCAGAAAAATAGGTTCTATGTTAATTAACAACCTTGTCACAACATGCAAATGCTACATTGTAAATCAATTAAAGGTTTGTTTTGATCTTTCTGCTCCTTCCTTGTTTATTGTTTTTTTTCCTTTTAGCTCTGAGTTCAGGTCTGCTTTACCCTGCCAGTGTTTGCCTGATTAGCAAACTAAAATAAATGTTGCATTTAAACTTTTTGGTACCTTATAATAAATGTACATGTCACTATTGATCATATTTTGGATTACTTTCTCTTTAGTTAGAGAGCCATGAAGGCCCTATATCTCCTGTCTAAAGTCCCTCAATATGTGTCATCATCCAGCTACTGTCCGTAAGCACTTAGCTCCAAACATTATGCAATATTATGATTTATCATTCACATTTATTGGGTTATTTAATTTCATTCATTTAATTTCATTCACACAGCAGCACTGACTACTACTACTGTATTGAATTGGACGTAGTCACCGTGATATCGGCCATTGGTTTGTGGACAACATAGGTGCTGGAATGGGGGGGGACAAGACTTTTTGTCCCTCACTTTCAGTTGATATGGTAATAAAGTGGTAATGTCTAAGCCAGGTATTACAGTCATGTTGGCAATAATGCCTAAGCCTATGGGGTCTAACATTTTGGACCTTTATTCAATCAGCCACTGAATAGCCTAATTCAAATTAAATCAAAGTGATCTGACATCTAGCCTGCCACAGTCTAGGTAGGTCCACCACAGTTTCATAATGAACAGAAAATATGTTTACACTTCTCAACAGGTGGGGTCCGTGCAGTCTTCCGGGGGGATTCAACTCATCGGGTCAGGTATGGCCGCTTGGTGTGGGAAGATCTCCTCATCGGACCTCTCCCCGGCATTGGCTGGCCCTCACCGAGGGTATTTCTCCCAGTGTGCTGCACGCGGCTCTAGGTTTGCTTGGAAAGGCCTGGGGTTAAAGTGGGGGGAAAAGATCCGGCTGAGTTTTACAGCTACTTCGCCCTGACTTCCTGGGGCCACCGACTTGCTACGCCCTCTCTCCCTGTCAATCAGGGTGGACTGTCCTCAGTGTGTCAGGGGCGTGCGGCGATGTTGGCAACCCACCCAACCAGTCTTGGAACATGGACCCTGTCTAGTTTACCATGCTTTGTGGGTGTGACTTTTTGCTGTTTCATCACCGTTCATATCTATACAACCAATACATTTATGATTATATTGTTTATTGTATATAGAGCACAACATTGTTTACAAGAGCACAACATTTTTCATATATATATAGCGTCTTAATGTTTCTCTCAAAGTGCACCTGATTGGTGCATTTAACTTTATACAAATGTACCCCTCACTCCTGAGGGTCCGAGGTATACCCACCACAGTCTGGCCATCGCCATCTTGTTTTTTTGGAACCAGAAGTGACATGAGAGGGTGGAGCTAAGTACATCAAAATGCTAAGTAAGACATTTTTAGGCAATCAACATGTCACAATTAACTTTCATGAACTGAAAACACACTGTGAAAGTGTTAAAGTTCTAAGACAAAAACCCAGACAACTCCCAGACCGGACAACGTTGTGGTAGCGACCTGTCAATCACAAGATAGCCACACCATAAAGCATAACCTGTTTATCATCTATTTGACTCTAAATGGGACAATAATTTACTAAATGAACATCATGCTGCATTGAAGAAGACTTGAAACTGGCGATTGAGACCATAAACTCATGTTTACAATGTTTACTGCGGTAATAAACCAAGTGAGAAGTAGGCTCATTTTCTCATAGACTTCAATATAATCTGACTCCTTTTTGTAACCACAGGAGTCGCCCCCTGCTGGCTATTAGAAAGAATGCAAATTTAAGGCACTTCAGCATTGGCTTCACTTTTCAGAACTGGAAAATGTGAGCGTTACAAACTGTATAATAAAGGTATACTGTGTCAGTTATGAAACACTCATAGAGAGCATACCCGCAAATGACTTCACATTCTACTAAATATCATTTCAATATTAGAAAATGGTGAAAAAAAACCCAAAACATTTGCATCTGGATTGGCATCAAAATTCAACAACTTAAAGACAATTTTCAGTTCCAGTTGTTTCTGGTTCCAGTTATCTTAGCTTCTGCCAAAGTTGAGATATCCTGCTAAGTAACAAACAGACAAACAATACAGAAAATGTGACATCCTTGTCAATGGAAAAAAAAAAAAACTTAGAAGATATGGATTTCAGCTCAATAAATTAGCTACCAATACCATTTTTTTCCCTAATGCATACTCTTCTATTGCCATACACCACACACACCTTTTCTTCAGCCCCTGGGGCCAGCTCCTCATTTGCTTTACACCCTAAAGCTGCAGGTCCATGCATATGAGCATGGACATGCACTAAGGCCTATCGGCAGGGTATAAAGTCTGACACGGGGGCAGAGTTAAAGAGGCCAGTCTGCAGAACGAAGCAATGCCACTGCTGAAGCTGGTCCTCCTGGTTCTTCTGATCAGGAGGGGGGCGCCTGTGTGCCAGCTGCAGGGGAGGACACAACCACCAGAGCTGACCAAGGCTGGAGACTTCGTCTTAGGTGGCATTTTCACCTTTCGCACCGGTTACAGAGGAAGCGTGCCTACCTTCCAAACCTTACCCGATCCCCCAACGTGCCTGCGGTGAGTATGTGTTTTGGGATTTTGTTCTATTATGTGCTTTCTTGTTCAATGCAATCAAGTAATTTAAAGAAATGCCTTTTTTTCTAGCATCAATGTCAGAGAATTCAAATTTGCCCAGACCATGATCTTTGCGATTCAGGAAATAAATCAAAATCCTGCTATTCTTCCCAACCACACACTGGGCTACAAGATATACAATTCCTGTGGAATGACAAACATAATGAAGTCTGCTCTAGATTTAGCCAGCGGACAAAGGGAGATCATAGATGAGAGGAACTGTACAAAGGCTGACACTGCACAGGCTGTACTAGGCCACTCTGGCTCTGCACCCACGGTGGGATTTGCTCGGATTATAGGAAGGTTTCAGATACCAGTGGTAAATGTTTTTATTTTATTCAGTGTGTTCATAAATCACTATCATTTGGGTTGAAGTTATCTTGGATGTGTCTGGATTTCAAAGAGCTTCTTGATTAGCTTCTTGATTAACTTGTCTAATATTCTTATTTTGTAATGACATTTTAGATAATTAAAATGTAATGAACGCATCTGTTCTGTCTAAATTTCTTTTGCACAGCTCAGCCACTTTGCAACCTGTGCATGTCTCAGCAACAGAGACGAGTTCCCATCCTTCTTCCGAACTATTCCCAGTGACCTCCATCAGAGCAGAGCCCTGGCAAAGCTGGTTAAGCACTTCGGCTGGACCTGGGTGGGGGCAATAAGCAACAAAAACGACTATGGCATCAACGGGATTGCTGCATTTATACAAGCTGCAGAAAAAGAGGGGGTTTGCATAGAGTATTACCGGGCATTTGAGCAAACCGGTCCTCTTCAGGAGTTATCAAAAGTGGTTGAAGCTGTGAAGCACTCCACCTCTAAAGTCATCGTGGCCTTCATGTCCCACAGAGAGGTTAAAGTGCTGGCAAGTGAGTTGTACAAACAGAACGTTACAGGACTGCAGTGGGTTGGCAGCGACGCCTGGATCACGGATCACTCTCTGACTGACAGTGAGGGAAACAGCATCCTGGTGGGCTCGCTAGGCTTCGTTGTCAGCCGAGCTAAGATCCCAGGGCTGGAGGAGCACCTGAGGCGGCTCCACCCCTCACAGTTTCCCGACAGTCAGTTTGTCAGAGATTTCTGGGAAGACATGTTTGACTGCGTTCTGAATGACACACAAAGGAAGCCGTGCAGCGGCTCTGAGAGCCTGCAGAATGTCCAATCATATTTTACAGATGTTTCTGAGCTGAGATTCACTAATAATGTCTACAAGTCAGTTTATGCAGTGGCTCATGCTCTCCACAGCCTGGTCACATGTGAGGAGGAGAGGGGGGCCTTCTACGGCGGGAGCTGTGCTGACACGAAACACATTCAACCATGGCAGGTGAGGAAGAAAAAAAAAGGTGACTGAACTTTTGAAATCATTGTTTTGCTTATAAACCTCAGATGCAATTTGAAACATACAGAAAAAGAGCCTGCTGTATTTAATTAAGTCCCTCTTCTTCTCTACAGGTGCTACATTACTTACAGAACATCAACTTCACAACCAGTCAGGGGGAAAGAGTGACTTTTGACCCCAATGGAGATCCACCAGCAAGATATGAACTCATAAATTTACAACACGTGGCCTCAGGGACCATGCGTGTCGCCACAGTTGGGGTTTTTGATGCCACTCTGCCCCGTGACCATCAATTTATAATGAACGACGTGAAGATAGTGTGGGGAGGAGGAAGTCACACGGTACATAGTCATATTGCTTTGTTTTCACATTTCTGGGTTGTTAGTCACAATGCCATACTGCATAATATGTCATAATCAAATACATAGAATAAAGTGCAGCAAAACTGGTTTATAACCTAATTTTTCTGAATGACAAATTACATGTGAACACCAATAAAATGAACAGTGAACACACTGTAGGTCAACTCCTCCACATATTCATGCACCAGGTGCCTGTGTCAGTGTGCAGTGAGAGCTGCCCCCCAGGGAAACGCAAAGTCCTTCAGAAAAGAAAACCTGTTTGCTGTTATGACTGCATACCGTGTGCAGAAGGAGAAATCAGCAATATTACAGGTTTGATTTATAAATCAGAACATTTACATGTGAAATATACTGTATCTGGAATGACTGGCTTATGACCTAATCAATGATTTTGTCTCTTTCAAAACAGACTCTATGGAGTGCTTCAAATGTCTCGTTGATTATTGGCCGAATACCAAAGGCGACACATGCATCTTGAAGGAAGTTGAATTTTTGTCATACGCAGAGATCATGGGGATCATTTTAACATTCTTTTGTCTGGTGGGGGCGATTTTGACAACTATGATAGCACAAGTGTTCTTTCAATTCCGGGAAACTCCTATCGTCAGGGCCAACAACTCTGAGCTGAGCTTCCTGCTGCTCTTCTCCTTAACTCTGTGTTTCCTGTGTTCTCTGACCTTCATCGGCCGACCCTCTGAGTGGTCCTGCATGCTGCGACACACAGCGTTCGGCATCACCTTTGTCCTTTGCATCTCTTGTGTTCTGGGGAAAACTATAGTGGTGTTAATGGCCTTTAGGTCCACACTTCCAGGTAGTAATGTGATGAAATGGTTCGGGCCTGCACAGCAGAGGCTCAGCGTACTTGCTTTCACTCTCATACAGGTTTTAATTTGCATACTTTGGCTGACAATCAACCCTCCTTTTCCATTAAAAAATTTGAAATACTATAAAGAGAAGATTATACTGGAGTGTGCTCTGGGATCACCTGTATGGTTCTGGGCTGTGTTAGGATATATCGGGCTCCTGGCTGTGTTGTGTTTCATACTCGCTTTTATGGCTCGAAAGTTACCTGATAATTTCAATGAAGCTAAATTCATCACCTTCAGCATGCTGATATTCTGTGCAGTCTGGATCACATTTATCCCAGCGTATGTCAGCTCTCCTGGGAAGTTCACTGTGGCTGTGGAGATATTTGCTATTTTAGCCTCCAGTTATGGACTTCTTTTCTGCATTTTCATCCCCAAATGTTATGTTATTTTACTGAGGCCAGAACAAAATACCAAAAAGCATATAATGGGCAAAACAAAAGATATTCAACGTTAATCTTACATTGTTGTGACTCCTTTCTTTTTAACTTTCCTTATTTTGTTTTGATAATTAATTACTCGTGTGCATGCGTGTATACCATTCTTCCTGAAATATTACTCTCCTAATATTAAAGATGTTGTGCGTAATAGCGTTTGTAATAATGAATCTTTCAACAATAAACTATCTTAATTTTCATTGCATAATTATTTGAGTAACCCCACTCACTAACATGTCTTATTTCTATTTCAAACCAGTGCAAATGTATGTTCTTACATGTATATTTTGAAGATCCTGAACAGAGCCTTGTGCATGTGTGTGTCTCCACCCACACCAAGGTTATGATAGTTTTGAATTTTCAATTAGTTTTTATTTAATTTAAGTTTTGACTTTTTTAATTTCAGAATGTGTTTGTTAGTTTTATTTAAGTTTCAGTTTTTCAAAAATTTTTTAATTTTAATATATTTAGGGCCACGTATAATGCCTCAAAACCAAGTCAAGACTTTGTGTCTCGAAATGTCTCGAAAGTATGTAGATACATATACATAAAAAATACATGGTTGGAGAACTCTGTGTGTGTGGCATGCATGTATTGTATATCCAGCACTTAAAGGTCCAGTGTGTATCTGACGGTATCTACCAGTGAGGTGAGGAGATTGCAACCAACTGAAGTTCCATGTGCCAAGTCTGTTGGAAAGCTACAGTGGCTGACGCAAAAACACGAATGGCCCTCTCTAGAGCCAATTGTTGTGAGAGTAGCGTAGGTCATTTGGAGCAGAGCCAGTGTGTAGAGTGTGTGGGAAGTGAGTGGTGAAGCAAGAGACAGAGAGTGGCGGCAACGGGAGTGAGTAATGTTATCAACTCCGGCCTAAGCAGGAAAAGTTAACAGAGTTTGGTTTGTCCGTTCTGGGCTACTGTAGAAACATGGTGGTGCAACATGGTGGACTCCGTGGAGAGGACCCACCCCCTATATAGATATAAACGGCTCATTCTAAGGTAACAAAAACACAACGATTTTTATTATCAGATGATTATACACTTAAGAAAACATACTTATTAATATTATATTCCATGTCTGCCAATAGATCCCCTGAATTATTACACACTGGTCCTTTAAGCTTGTGATATAATAAGCAACCGTTTTGAATGATGACATTAATGTTTAATTGTATTATTTACACCCGTGCTTTTCCTAGTGTGACCTGTCATAATGTCATTCATGAAAAAAACCCATAAGTATTGTGGAGGGCTGCACTACAGGGTGTGGAGAGAACTAGCAACAAACATTGGATGATGATGGCGTAAGCAGGTTTTTCTTTTAGCATTCATCGATTATTTACTGTTTGTGTGTGTTAACAAGACATTAGCCCTGACTTCTACAGTCAGCTAGCTAGCTTCTCAGTTATGTAGGAGACTAAACAAAGTAGAATCTGCACACAGTTCAGTCCACTATAGTCTACTTCTTCTTGTAGAGGTAATTCCTCACCAACAAACACAAACCAACAGTGCAGTCCTTTTCATACATGTAATCAATTTACCAGATGTTTAACCAATCAAATTGAGTTACTAAAGTCTTATAAATTGTGACATGTATGTTTGGTAATTAATGTATTTTTAACATACTAAATGACTTACATGATGTATTTGAAATGTATTCAGTGTTTATACACACTTAACAGGCATACACATGCATTTGCTTTTTAGTGCTGGCTTACAGAATCAGCTGTAAACACTTAAAGGCCTTAACCAAGTCGGTCTCAGTAAACACTCTAAACATCGTTAGGTTAGGAAATAGGGCCCATGTGTATTCTTGTCAGATTTATTCTTCATGCCTGACATCCTTCAGGTCTTACGCAAAAAAAACGGTATTTGCATGTACCTCTGAGAAAGGACCACTAAGTTGCCTCCTACACCTGAGTAGCAGACAGGAAGCTATATAAAACACATCTCTGCAAGAATCCCGACTGTGCCAAAGGCGAGGCTCTGAGATGACAACAGTCGCATTTGTCTCCTTAACACTGTTCACTTGGATGGTGTCATCCAGCACATGGCTCAGACTGGACCAGTGTACTGAGCTCAGTCAGTATGGGCACGATGAAGAGACAAAAGCCTGCGGCTCAAATGCATCGTATACAAACGCTGTTAATCATGACAAAACAAAACTGACACTGACATGTGAGAGGTGAGTAAATTGTTGCAAAATTGCAGTGTTTTCTGTTATCTCCATTTCCTCCATTTAAGTATCTTGCTCATTAACTTGCTTTTTTTTTGTTTCATCAAGGACCTGCATGGATACCCTATTGTGGTTTCCCACAGATTCATCAGCAATTAAGCTTGTAATTTAATGATTTCCTCCTGAATTATCGGGGCCTAAACACCATACTGAGAGACCCCTCAAAAGACAATTAGAGGATCTCTAGAGGAGCTTTTATGAGCCAATTACAATTTGAAGTCACTTTACTGTAATTATATACAAAATAACCGACTCAGTTGGGCTATTATGCTTTCCATGTTGCACTGTTAGATTTGAAAAAGTTTTTGCTTTTTAAATGCCAGTTTAGCTTAAGTCTGGCTACAAATAGTGAACAGTTGGGTGATTAATGCAATGTATGACTGTAGTTAAGGGCTGTCTTATTCTATTTTAGCTTGTTTTTATTTATATTCTCTTGGTCTTAAAATGGTTTATAGATCATGTATAATTTAACTATTGTAATTATTATTATTATTCAATGGGTTTTGATTTCCATCTTATTTTATGCTATTCTATTCTTATTTGTATCCATTTTATCTTTTATATGTGCTTCTTGATGCTTTTAATGTTTTATGTTTTATTTAAAGCACTTTGAGTTTCCTTGTTTCTGAAATGTGTTATATAAATAAACTTGCATTGCCTTATGAATATGTGATATTTTGCTACATAATGTGATCATGAACTGATGCATTTTTTTTTGTTTATTCTCCTGTTTAGATGTCCTGAAATGAGTGTTGCCTCAGAGAGGATTTTCACACAGGACAGGATCAAACAAGACTGTAGCCTCTTTGCTGGTGTGCAAGTGGTCTGCAAGTGTAAAAGTCATCAGTTGTTGGTGTATTTCCCGTCTAAGACCAACTGTGTGCCACTTATCTGCATCTTCATACTGTCTGAGAACCAAGTGAGCCTGAT
Organism: Sebastiscus tertius; assembly: GCA_916701665.1. Taxonomy (NCBI): domain Eukaryota; kingdom Metazoa; phylum Chordata; class Actinopteri; order Perciformes; family Sebastidae; genus Sebastiscus; species Sebastiscus tertius. Next base: position 21,933 of record CAKAOH010041362.1, read on the forward strand.
GTTCTCAGAAAAATCAAAGACGCCCCATGTCAGGATCTGCTATGTGCAGGTTTGCATATACACCTACATTATTTCTGATAATGTTTATAAGTTGTAATTGAGCTTATAAAGACAGGTAATACATTTAACATTTTGGTGTCAGAGGTGGATGTTGTGAGAACTCTGCCGATATGAGAGGAAGGTGAAAACACATTGCCGTGCAGAAGTACAGTATTTTTAGGTTTGCAGATGACATAAGTGTAGGCATTCTGGATAAAATCATAGTATATATCCTATATGTTTGTGGTAATTCATTGAATTTATATGCAGTGATGCAAATACTCTGTTCTATAAATCCAATATGATTGAATCAGTTGCTATAAAAATGGTACAGACAAGTCTGACAGTTGACAAATGCATATGATCTCACAGATTATATATTGATATTACCATATTTGCATGAATGTGTGATGTGTGTGCAATAACTAACTTCCATATCCTGTCAACAGATGTCATCAAAGCTCTCTGCATCACTTAAAGAAGCATTTATGAAACAAGCAGGTAATAATAACAAAATATTGCAAGAAAAGCATGCTTTAATTTCCTTAATGAGTTAAATAATAAAACTTTTTTTTTCCTCAGATGGCATCAAATGTATTGTTTACACAGGCAGGGTAGAGAGTGTGCGGCCTACAGACGCCAGCAGATGGATTGCAAGATATTTTCTGGCAGCTGTGTTACTGCTTGCAATCTACGCGACAAGGATAAAAATACCACCGAACAGAGTCAGTCCTGCTCATGGCAGCAACTCCACAATGGCGATGTTTTTTACCATGACATTGCGCTGCTTTTCACCATCAGTTACCATCCATCAGCCCTCTGAGTGGTCCCAGGTAGCTTTCGGGATCTCTTTTGCCGTCTGCCTCTCTTGTGCTCTGGGGAGAACTGTAAATGTGTTGATTGCCTGCAGAACCACTCATACTGTCATGAAATTGTTTTGTCCCACGCAGCAGCAATTTAGGGCGCTGCCTGTCACTGTGCTGTTTATCTGGCTGACTGCCAGCCATCCTTATCAGAATAAGAACATAAAACACTGGTTTGAAGACATACTTGTTGAGGGTAGTGTGGGATCAACACTAAGATTGTGGGCTGTGTTAAAGCAGATAGAGCTACTGGCTACTTTGTTCTGTGTATTCGTCTCAATTTCCAGTTTGCTACAATCCATCCTGACTAAATTAAATTTTTTGAGTGTCTTCTTACATGTGCAACTGGTAACCTGTCTACAGAATTCAAGGGGACCAACAAAATATGTACTGGTTATTAAGATAAATAGGTTAATTTAAAAACATATCACTGAACCTGCCATACTGTATCTAAATTTGAATATTCTGAGTTTAAAATTTGACCTATAATGTAAGCAAAGAAAAAATTAAAATGTTGTGTGAATGAAGTGTATCAGTCCCATTAACATCCTCAACAGCTGAGGTCATGGTGCTCTTGATGAATATTACATTTTTAACATAATTTATTTTCTTTTTTTATATAATACACAAGGTAGAAGACGCTCAACAGTGATTGAAGTCCATGACAATTGAATGTAATAAGCCTCTGTGGCTACATTTTTATTAGCTCTGCTTCACATTTTATACTATTTCTGACTGCAAGTAACACTTGTAAAGAGCTCTTTATGATTATATTAAAACAAAATGTCAATGGATATGTCTTCTGTGTGTTCATTAATGGCATGTGTATATGTGGGGCTATTCTTAAACAAAAAAATATTCAATTATTAAACATACATATAAACATACATTAGGCCAAAGTAGAGAAAGAAAGAAGACAAGAAAATAAATTAAACTGTCTAGTGTACTAAGATTACACTTTGCGTTATGCAAAGGCTGCCCTCTTAACAATGAGCACAGTAGTTCGCAGTGTTACTTTGTGTCTTTCATTGGCCAATATGGTTGGGAATTGTAGGGAATTTGATACAAAGTTTTGTCAAATTTGTAAAAGTTGGAATTTGTAGGAACACATTATTAATATCTTTATTATTAATTGTTGTTTTTTCAGTCAGTATCACTTAATAATATGATAATTTGAAAAAAAAACAAAACAATTTACAAGTTGTTTGATAAAGTTTGCACTTTAGTGACTAAGATTTTTTTTAAAAAATAGTAAAAGGATTCAAATAATATATACAAATTAATTATTTTCCATTATGTATGTCCTCAAACAATCCGTAGGTATTTAGAAGCACTTGACCCCGCGAGTCCCCGAGTCCACCATCCAACGCACCTGAATGCACCTCGACTCACTCACGGAGAACAGGGAACAGCAAAATGAAACAGTCAAACTTCACATTTTAGAGTCACACTAACAAAAATCTATGTTCTTGTGACAGTATTTCAAAAATTCATATGCTATTTTTGCCCAAAACAGCAGATTTTAGCTATTTACATGTCTGCAGCGATTAAAAAACACCAGAGAGAATGATCAGCTGGGAGTGAAGTCTGTGAAAGGCCAAGTGGACAATAAATGCCTCAAATGCGTAACATAAACACCCCAGAAATGTAGTATTACATTCAACAGACACATTACAAAAAAACTCACGAGGTATTAATTGTGTGTTAACGGTAAAACGGCTTTTTGCATATCATCTAATGCCACTTCATTACCATGAAACGATCGCGGTTATGTTTGATTACATGACACGACACTCCAAAAGCAACAAAGGCGTTGTTATTGCACGCAAAATGACTTACAAAATACCTTGTCATTCATACGCCATTTGGTGTGACCGGGCTGGCCATGTAGTCTGTACTAACTGCATTACAAATAGATCCTCATAAATATGCTACACTCAGAGCTAGTGACGTATAAAAACTGAGAGAGACTGCTCATGGTGGCCAGGAGAGGAGATGGATGGAAGTTATTATATTATAAGTTATTTTGAAGTTACGTTAGTAACGTTTCTAACTTGTATTTTAGCGACATGTTTAACGTGTTTTCTGTACTTATGTTACGTTGTTTACGTACATATTTTATTCAGTTAATATACTTATTATAAGCACAACCATGATGTTTTTCCTAAACCTAAGTGGTTTCGTTGCTTAAACCTAACTGCGGCCGCTACCGTAGTTTTGTTGCCTACACATGACACGCCAAAAGCAACAAAAGTGTTGTTATTGCACGCAAAATGACTTACAATAATCCATCATTCACATGCCATTTGGTGAGACTGGGCTGCAGAAACAGAGATTATATAGCTCAACTTAACATCTCACACAACTTCATACTGGCTATATCATATTTAAAAATGTACCAATTAAAAAGTGGGTTTTACCAGCTGATTCTGAAGGCTTCTGAAGATAACATAAAGACAAGGAACTTTCATGGTATCTATCATTTTAACATGTTTATAGAGATCCTGAGCCGACCAGACTTTTCTGATTGACTGAGAGTTATACTTCAATACAATACTTCACTACCTTAAAAATACTTGTGTTGATATTCAGGAACAAAAGGTAAAAAAAAAGGTAAATCCGGACTGTCTTCTGTCTTCCACATGTCAATCAGCAGGATCAGTGATGCGTAAAAAAATAAAATAATCTGTTGAGGATTGAGTGTGCTCACATTGGCTGCTGATGTTTCTCATATGGTAGGAGAAGCTATAAAGGTCAACTCCCAGGTCAGAATTGCTTCAGTGAAGGGGAGGGTGACTCGTGATGGGTTGGATCACTGTTATCTTATTCACTCTGCTGGCAAGGGCAAGGTCAGAAAACCAATCATGCAAAGTGATCGGGCAGACAGGGTTCATGGAATTCTCAAAAGAAGGTGATCTTATTATAGGAGGAGTTTTTTCTATGAGTAGTACACGTACACTGATAGATAATGGCTACCAGGCATTTCCACAAACATACTGCAACAAGTAAGTGGTTAAAAACTGTATGCAATGTATGAAATAGCATGTTTTATGTGACGATCTGATGTGTTGCAAAATGATCAGCTGAAGTTGTTTATTGGTAATGTGCCAACACTGTGTTTGCAGGTTGAATGACAGGGAATTGAAGTTTGCTCGGACGGTGATTTTTACTATGGAGGAGATTAACAGAGATACTAAACTCCTCCCTGGAGTGAGGCTAGGCTATAGGCTGTACAACGGCTGCGGGAGTGAAAACCTGATACGAGCAGCCATAGAAGCTGTAAATGGAGAGGAGTCAACGGGCTGCAAGGGTCAGATCCAGGCTCTTTTGGGCCATTCATCCTCAGGAGTGAGTGAAGACATAAACCTCATACTAAGCCCGCTATCGATTCCACAGGTGAAAAGAAATAACCGCAAACTGTCATATTTGTTTGTTTATATTTCCATCTTGAAAAGATACATAGAATTATCGTATTTAAGATGTTTTTTCTTTATTTAAAGGTAAGCCATCTGTCAACCTGTGCTTGTTTGAGTGACAAAAGACTGTACCCCACATTTTTCCGAACTGTGCCAAGTGACCGCTTCCAAATCATCGGTCTGGTGCAGCTTATGAAATATTTTGACTGGCGCTGGGTGGGGGTCATTTTCTCTGAAAGTTTGTACTCAAAACAAGGCACAACTGAATTCATTAAGGAAGCAAAGAAAGAGGCCATATGTGTTGAATACTCATTACCTCACTCTAAGACATCTGAAGACAAGCTGAACGCTATTGTAGAGACACTAAGGGAATCCTCGTCAAAGGTGGTCCTGTTGTTTATGTCCTTGTCTTACACCAAATCGTTCCTGTCAAAAATTCAGAAATATAACATAACTGGAAAGCAGTGGCTCGGCGGCGAGGCTTGGATCACACAGGTAGACCTGGCTTCTGTCAAGAGAAAGAACATTTTGCAGGGGGCAATGGGCTTTGCCCTCCCTCAGGCAGCCATACCAGGTCTTGAGGGATTCTTACTCAGTCTGAAACCTTCGGATGAACCACAGAGTACTATAATTGAAGCTTTCTGGGAGAAATTCTTTGACTGCAGCTTCTCTCCATCAAATACCACTGCTATGTGCACTGGCACAGAGGATCTCAGGACAGTCTCAAGTGACTACACAGATGTGACACACTTCAGGGCTGAGAATAATGTGTACAAAGCTGTGTACTTGGTGGCATATGCCCTTCATGCATTATTGCAATGTGAAAATGGCTCAAATCCCACCACAGGAAAGCCCTGTGTGAACAAGAACGAAGTTCAGCCTAAGCTAGTAAGTTCAGGTATATCTATTCAGGCATAGAATACTTATTTAGTATTTAGTGATTCTATGTTTTGTGGTTAATGCAAAAAAATATAATGTTAGGTATTAATTCGAACACTAAATGTCTTTATAGTTTCTCTTTTGGTTGCACATTTTGCTAAAATGTGTCAATTGTCTCTCCACAGGTGTTGGAACACATTACGTATGTGAACTTCACAACACAGAATGGGGCCAAGGTTTTCTTCGATGAAAATGGAGACTCAGTCGCCCAGTATGACTTAGTCAACTGGCAGATGAAAGAAGATGGCTCGGCTGAGATTGTAAATATCGGTCAATATGATACCTCTTCTCCAGAGGGGGAAAAATTCAAACTAAAAGACAACATCAAAATAGTTTGGGGAGGAAACAGTAATGAGGTAAAGTGAACAGAAGGTTACATGCATGTTCTCTGAGTGGAGAAACTATATTTCCATCCTGCATAGCCCATATATACAGAGACTGTTTTAAAGAGTATCCAGGTCAGCTGCCCCTGTGACCCCACACATATGCAAACTGTAAGATGGAGAGATTGTCTCGACACGATAGAGAACAGCATTTCTTTTAATTTTGGTCCTTTTACTTCATGGGAACTTCATAAACATGACATACAAACATTTTGTTGCATTACTGAGTTTTTACATGCTGTTTTTCAGACGACAAGGTCTGTCTGCAGAGAACCGTGCCCACCAGGGACTCGTAAGGCCATGAACAAGTTTAAGCCTGTGTGCTGCTTTGACTGCTTTGAGTGCCCTGAGGGAACAATAAGTAATCAGACAAGTGAGTATGGATTTCAAAATTTAAAGTGTATTGTAGTAAGGATAAATGAAAAAATACGATATTGATACAAACATATATTGCGCGATTGTATTTTATTTTGGTGTAATGATTGTATTTCTGTGTAATTTCACTGCTTTTATAGATTCCCCAGATTGTTTGATTTGTCCGCCTGAATTTTGGCCAAACGAAAAGAAAGACGAGTGTCTTCGGAAACCGACTGAATACCTTTCCTACAAAGAGATCATGGGAGCACTTTTAACTGGATTCGGATGCGTTGGCGTATTTTTATCCCTCCTGACGTCGATAATTTTTTTGACTCATAAAGAGACTCCCATTGTAAAAGCCAACAACTCTGAGCTGAGCTTCCTTCTGCTGTTCTCATTAAAACTGTGTTTTCTGTGCTCTCTGACCTTCATTGGCCGGCCCTCTGAGTGGTCCTGCATGCTTCGACACACAGCGTTCAGTATCACCTTTGTCCTCTGCATCTCTTGTGTTCTGGGGAAAACTATAGTGGTGTTAATGGCCTTCAGGGCCACACTTCCAGGTAGTAATATGATGAAATGGTTTGGCCCGGCACAGCAGAGGCTCAGTGTTCTGGCTTTCACTCTCATACAAGTTGTGATTTGTATTCTTTGGCTGTCAATCAACCCTCCGTTCCCAAAGAGGAACATGAAGTACTATAAAGAAAAGATCATCCTAGAGTGTGCCCTGGGTTCACCTGTGGGATTCTGGGCTGTGTTGGGTTATATCGGACTTCTTGCTCTCTTGTGTTTCATACTTGCTTTTCTTGCTAGAAAGCTGCCAGACAGCTTTAATGAAGCCAAACTGATCACTTTCAGCATGTTGATATTCTGCGCAGTCTGGATTGCATTTATCCCAGCGTACATCAGCTCTCCTGGGAAGTTCACTGTAGCTGTGGAGATATTTGCAATTCTGGCTTCCAGTTTTGGTTTGCTGGTGTGCATTTTTTTCCCAAAATGTTATATTATTATCTTCAGGCCAGAACGAAACTCAAGAAAACATTTGATGGGGAAAATACCATCGAGAACGCTTTAATATGTAATGCAAAATTGTCCTCCAAAACAAATGGCGGTAGTGTAACAAGATAAACTAACTTTATTGCATAGTAAGATATTGTATAGAAACATGGAGCTGCTGCAATTCATGACCTTTTGACTTATTGTGATGTACTTCAATAAACTCAATACATTGACTCAAGTCTTTTTTCCATTTTTATTTGATCACAAATATAGTATACAGTATATGAAATGTAGTTTGTAACCGCATTATATTCATGTTGGATATTTACAAGATTCATTAATGACATTCAACCAAAATGTTTAAAATTGCAATTGTTACGGGTAACTTCATTGTAGGACAGACTAAAACATATTGTAAAAGTTAACAGGACAAGGAACACAAAATAAATGGCTCCCCCTCTCCCCTCTGTCAACAACTGCTATCAATGTGTCCATTAAAGGCCGAAGGTAGAAGATGTACAAGAACATGAAATAAGGATTCTACATGGTACCACACTAGAAATCTAAATAAACTGAGTATTGTTTCTCTGCAGTTAATTTACAGTAGCACTCATTGATTAGCTTGGACTTCCACAATTGTCAAAAACAATTGTTTACAGTGAAGTGTTCTTGATTTAATAATGTATCAAAAATAATAATATATCTTGGTAACAGCAAGAAAACATTGAATGAGAGGTTTGTGGCACATGTGGTTTGCTGTAATATCGTATAGCACTAATGGGTACACATTTGAAGGGATACATGGTTATAACTAGGCCAGAGTCAACCAAACCAAGATGTTTTTTGCCATGTTTTTGGACATGCGCACACTGACG
>CAKAOH010041364.1:13408-55216 GCA_916701665.1 Sebastiscus tertius
TCAAACACTGAAGGGTTTAATTTATCCTACGTGGAACACCAGAAGTGGTGTTTAACATATCAAACATCATTTTCAAAGTTGTTGACTCGGGCCACGTTCAGACCAACTGTGTGAATAAAACGCAGCCTTCTCATTCATTTAAATGGAGCCAGTCTGGCGGTGGGGCTTCCAGCGTAAGGAAAAAAAAGTTCAACCAGTCTCAACTTTAGCTGCAACTCGACAGCATCCGCCTTGGCACTGCGTTGGCCAATCACACACTGGTAGATTACTTTGTAATGCAAACGCCATATTTTGATTGTGACTACTTTTGAAGAAAGATAAAATGGTTGCTGCCATTATAACTTTTTAGAGTTTCTAGAAACCATTGTGCAGTCTGATAAGACTTTAAAGGTATTGATCTGTTGCTCTAATTGGACTTTGGGTTCTCATCACACAACAAAAGCCTCATAGGCTAATAACTATACCGACCACAAGATGGTAAGTGTCGGGATCTGTTTGATTCAGCTCAGGTGACAATGATAGATTGAATAAGTGTTACGTTGTATGTTTGCTTTGTGAGAATTAATCAGAGCAGCGCATTTGCAAAATTACAAGTTGGAAAAAGTTCAAGCTCAATCAGTCACAATTAGGTCGGGATAGAAGAGGAAGAAGCAAGAAGGAGAAAACAAGCAGTCAAACAGCAACCCTCATTAGCTGGACATGTTATCATGAAGTTAAGGTCATTTTGCCCTCTCCTGTTATCAATATCGTCTTTACCCTTTTCTTTGATAAACTGATTTAGTTTCTTATGCTGTGTTCACACTACGGACGACACAGCAACAGGCTACAAGTCATTTTCAATGGAAGCCGGTGACATGAAGCTACAAACGCCTGACACTCGCTGCCTGATGGTCTAGAAATCAAAGTTGAGCTGGTCTCAGCATTTTTTTTCATATGTTTTTGTTTCACCCCGTTACGTTCCATCTAAAAAAAAATTAAAAAAAAAGGGCATGACGCTACATGTCCACCCGATCCGACGAGGACGCACTGTTCCACTCAACTGGCAGCTCAAGCGCTGACGTAACCTATTGTGGAATGAACCTGATTTTTTCCTGGTTCTCTGTGCGCCGTTTCAAACAAGAAGCAACATGGAGGCCTACGTCAACGAGCGATTGAGCAACACTTCAACACCGACTTGGCGACAATGTAGCTGTAGCAGTGTTGCTTTTGTCGCTCGTAGTGTGAACACAGCATTACAATCACAGACAGAAGTCCCCCTCCAACTAGCTCACTCTCCTTCCTTAAAAAATACACACATCCAGACCCAGTATTGTGTGTGTGTGTGTGTGTGTGTGTGTGTGTGTGTGTGTGTGTGTGTGTGTGTGTGTGTGTGTGTGTGTGTGTGTGTGTGTGTGTGTGTAACTTATCCAGACAGCCTGCCTCAAGACGCACACAGTAGCCATTGATACCTCCACACAATACACCCTCACAAGAGAACACATGGGAGCACAATGCTGCGGCTGCCATACACGCTGCTTCACGTATGCCTGTGCATAAAATTACAATGACAAGGAACAGACAAAAGACAGAGCTGTTCTGTTCACATACACACACACACACACACACACACACACACACACACACACACACACACACACTCTGTTCACCCCTCACAGGTCTAAATGGATTTCCTTGCAACACAACAGAGTACAATGCCGGTATAGAGCGGCCTGGCCGAGCTGCAGGGATAACACGCACTGCGCTCACACAACCATTGGTTGCTCAGGTCAGTGTGAGCGACCCCCTTTCTATTATTTAACAGAGCAGATGACTTCATATCTGTCAGAGTGTGACCCACGCTCATCTGATTGTCTTTGCTTGGTACAGTCTCCACTGTCTGGTTTTGGGTCACGTACTAATTTACCACAGGAGGGGAGGAATAATTAAATCAGCATTTCCTCTGTGGCTTCAGGTAGCAGTAGTTTAAAGGTAGTTAAATATTATTCATCTGTAATGTTCAGCGCTATCAGATTAGTTTTTAGTGTGTGTCCACATTATCTCAGGCTGCCTTACCTGCTCCTATTTCAGCAATCGTTTTCTACATTTTGCAGAAATGGCAGCTCTAAAACGAAGCCATTCCTCTTTGATTCTGAGAAACTCAAATCTGATGTTCACTGTTGATTTCTGACAGCATTTCACGTTGTCTTAGTCTGATTACAGACGTCTGAAACACTGTCCGCATCTTTTTCAGCATTTCAAAAAACGTCTGTGTTGTGCTCACTGAAGGAGGTTTATCTGGTTGGAGATACAACCAAAGCACAAAGAGATTTCAGGATGGGGATGTCATCGTCCTGTGAAGAGAAAGACAAATGGTTGCAAAAATGGCGGGAGTCTACTAAAATAACAGACAATTTAGAGGCTAACGTGAAAACATTGTGAGACTAATAAGTAAGGGATAATGTACAGCGAGCCGGTCATTATTGTGAAATAAACCCAGACAGGGCGATGCAGGTTTATTTCAAAACAATGACCCGCTAGCTGTACATTATCCCGCATATTATATGGCTACTTACTTAAGAAATCAATAATTTGACACAAAAACGGTCCCGCCAGAGTCTGACATCTGAACTACGCCCATAGCAACGGTCTGTTACACATAGCAGTGGTCTCCTATAAAGAAATTACAGACCGTTAAACGCTGTGATTGACCAATCAGAATCGAGTATTCAACAAAGCCGTGTAATAATGCAGTAAAACAAAACGGCAGTTCAGTCTGATTATCGGGTTAATGTTCTCTAGCTCTAAAATACACCAGAAATGTGAGGTACATAGCTTTTTTGTTACAATGTTAAAGTTTTGGGCTGATTTTTTCTATAATTCGGTTTCATTTTGTCATGTTGTGTGAAATCTTTAGGGCTGCATCTAATGATTATTTTCAGTGTTGATTAATCTGTCGATTATTTTCTCGATTAATCAATTAGTTGTTTGGTTTATGACATTACAGAAAAAACGTTGATCAGTGTTTCCCGAAGCCCAGGATGACGTCTTCAAATGTCTTGTTTTGTCCACAACTCTAAGATATTCAGTTAACGGTCATAAACGAGTAAAGAAATCAGAAAATATTCACATTTAAGAAGCTTTAAGAAGATTTAGTTAACCCCCTAATCGATTAATTGTTGCAGCTCTATAGATCGTATCTGATTTTAACAAACTAAATCCATTCATTCTGTACAATAGAGTTTATATTTAGTCTTGATTAGAAGACATTACCCTGTTAGAATAGGATTTTCTCCAGCGCTGATAGAAGTATTGACGCTGCTGCTGCAGGATCGCTGCCTTCGGTCCCATTATGTTTAATGAGTTTGAGTGACATTTACGTGATCTGAAGCAAATTGTTTTCCCATCAATTTCAGAGGAAACATTCAGTGTGTGTCTGTCTGTGTAAGAAAAACACATAATGATTCATTCCAGGATTGTATTGTCACATCCTATTTCCTCCGCCACATCTGTTGGGAGCAATCGGCCACAACAATGGTTATACAGGATACTGTAGGCTCTATACTGTGTGTGTCAGAGCCACAACAACACAGACGCAGATGGAAGATCCTCATTACATCAGTTTCCCCTGCATCCATGATGCAGCACACATGGCCCTCTGCTGCTGGAAACAGCCCTGTTTAAATCATTTTTACTGTCTTTATAACGTTTTTCTGAAAGTGTAACATAACAGGATAACTGCTGTGGATTTATAGGATTTAAAGTGAAAGGTTTTTGGACACATTTATTCTGATAGTGGATTTGTGTTTCTTATTTGACCTATAAATATCTCAAATCAAAGTATTATAGTCATTAAAACAACCACACATACACTGAATAATACACATTTAGACCCCCAGAATTTGTTCAGTTTGTTAACTTCTGGTGCAGCTCGCGTCTCGTTACATTTATGTAATCGCAATCACATTTACAACGCTACTTTCTTGCTAAATTGATTTGCAAGCTATTGAGTGATGTAACATTCAATCTATGTTTCTGGGTTTCCAGCTGAGAGAAAATAACAGTTCTGAAAATGTTTGTCTGGAATAACTGAGCCTCGACGCAGACTTTGACACCTCCCCCGTCTACTGGATGTTGTGAATTTGCCTGTATAGGTGTTGACAGATATAAAATGAGAAATAAATTGCCTTTTACAGGATAACAGCTGCACACACACACACACACACACACACACACACACACACAGTAACAGGTTATACTGACAGCTGTAGCATCTGTTTTTATGCTGCAGTGAGAGGCTTAACTTTTTTTCTGAAGAGGTACGGGGAACACGTCTATGATTAATGAGACTGTAGACATGGTGGCATGTTTATGCAACAGCTAAACACATTTAACGCACAAGCACGCATAGATATACACATGACTACACTTGTTGCTGAAATGGAAGAGCGAGTGCGAGCTGTATCTGTACCAGTATTTGTCATAAGAAGGCTCCAAACTAAAAAGAAGAAAGTATGTGCCAAACAACATGGCTTCCAAACAAAAATTACCTCAAAATAAGATATCAATCTGTTTCTTATAAATTGTTATAGATGAAAACAGGATTTTTTTTTTTTAAGGGGAGACACTACAGGCAAAAGCATCGTTTTTCATGGATTGGTCAATTTTGCTTCCATAACATGTCTTCCTTCAGACTAGTGGAAAGAAAACATCCAAAATACACATTTAGATCTTTGTTTTACTACTTTGTCTATTTGTGTCTGTAGATTTCTCCTTCCCATTACATAATGCCTCATTTGCATATTTAAACATCAAAGTTCAGAAAACTTGTAATACAAAAAATAATTGACTTGAATGTAAGAAATCAGAAAGGAAGTTTCATGGTGATACCTATTAGTTAAAATATTTTACCCTATTCACCTGTAGTGTCTTACAAAATGTAATGAAAACAATCCTCATCTTTAAAGGCTGTTTTCTCAAAATGAAGTTTTTCTCAGATTCTGGGCCAAAAATCTCCACTTCAGTAGCACTTACATGCACCAAACTCTACGGTTTCATTCCTATCTGTAATTTGAGCGTTTCACAGAGGGGTTTGTTCATATGTCATTCATAGCCTGATTTAAATAATATTTAATTCCTAAAAACATGGCGAAAATGGATTTTTATAATGGCTGTTGACAGTATTTTCTGATTCACAGAGTGATACAAAGAGATATCCAAAATTCCCTCTGTAAAAACCTTTGACTCTAATATGTCAACAAAATGAAACAAGAATGTTGAACCTGGCTTTATGCAACGTTCAGATTTCCGCTCTTGAAATGTATGCGAATTATAGCACATATTTAATAACATTATGCATCATTTGCATATTTAAAAGTACATTTTCGCGTGTGGCCGCTGTCTCGTCTCCTCTGCCTGCTCGCCTTCACTCAGACAGCACGCGCGTTCTCGCGTACTCGCTCCACTTCTAGACGTGAACGCGCGCTCACTCCACACTACAGAAGAGTTAGTTTAGCTCTGAGAATATCTAGTGAATGCACAGTGGACGTTTGGGCAGAAATAAATGCTGCAGCTCCTCCAGACCAACAGAGGTTTCCCGTGTCTTGTGAAGTGACGGCGCTCTGCAACGAGTTACGTTGTTGTCTCGTTACCGACCGGGTGCCGGTATCTTCCTGCTCTCTGGCTGCGGGCGGAGAGAGCAGGAATACTCGCTGCAGAGCCCCGCTGCCTCAGCCTGCGCTGATGCAGGAAAAGCCAACATTAAGATCAGATCTAAATCATGTTCTATGAAATATAGAGTGATGTTGTGCTTTTAGCTGACGTGTGTCGCCTCACTGTTTTGAGCGATGCTCGTTCAGGTATATTTAGAGCGAGCAAGCGCGAGCCCGACGCTGGCTTTCGTTGATTTCACGGCCACAGGTGTCGCTGTTAACAAGCATTTCTGAAAGTTACAAATAGTCCCTTTAATATAAACTAAATTGTAACGTTTAAAATGTTGATGATTAATGAAAAAATGATTTTGTTTGCTTGTCAACTGATTTGAATGACAAACATTTGTGATTTATTTGTTTTCTAGTGTTTTTTTTATCCTTGTATTAGAAGATATGTCAATAGCTGTCAGTAGCTTCTAGTCTTGTTTTTTTTTTTAGTTTTGGTGATGAGGTCGCTCTTTGGTTTGCATTTGGATTACAGATTGTGCCTTAAATTATTCTCAGCAGATAGTCAGAGCTTGTCATGAATCAAACAGGTCTGGCCTCAAGTCTTTTGTTCCGGGGCACATGGCCTTTTGTGGGGATCAAAACCTGCTGTGACCTCTCTTACATAAATTAAGAAACTGCAGCAAATCTAAACAAGAAAAGGTGACAGAGATAAAGTCAGGATGGTCGAAATGTTACATGTTTTTTTAAATGAGCAAAACCAGTGTGCAGAGTTTCAGCATTTGTCATGCTTTCCTATAATAGAACAGCTCTTCTACCCTTTAGCCCACCCTGCCCCGTTTCCCACCCTAACATCGAACGCTTCCTGTTTTGGATCTTCAGTTACAGCTCAGCCAGCCTCGATGAGCAGTCAGTGTTTATCGTGGAGGAGAGAGCTGTTCGGGCATGAAATGCAAACATCTTGTCTCTTGCAAACACTTCCTGGGAAACGGGCCGTAAACATGTTTCTTCAATGCTGCTGTGAAGCACACGGTGTTCTTTTATCTGTGGTCTCTGCTGCAGAAATCTGAAGTATTTATTGTCCTTTGGGGAATTCAGACACATAAATTAGTTAATCTGCAGCAGAAAGCATCCTTTACACTGCAAGTGGTACATGTTATAAGGCTAATGTTAGTGACTGGGTTGTACCTTTCAGATTGGAGGATGACTTGTGTATTTGAACCATCGCTAAAAGCCTCAATCAGAGAGAGCTCTCCCTCCTAACCACAACTGGTTTCTATGTCATGTTTCAATGTGGTTTGATGCTGCTGTGTCAGATAGTGGAAATCACATTTGATCACATTATCTGACAGAACCGCTGTCACAACACACACCACCTTCACTTAGGGCTGTTTTTAGTCTTTTAGCAGCAGCTGAGGTTAGCATACTAGTAATGTCACCAATCACAGACATGGACAAGTCTACAGACAGGCAGAGCGGCACATTTAACAAAGGAAGAGCAAACTATATTAGACAAATACGAAGAAGTTAAACACATAATCCAGACTAAAAGTAACACAGTTGAAGCTGCCAAAGAAGAAGAACAGCTGGCAAACGAAAAAACTCCCGATGTGTGAATGCGGAAATTAACAGAGTTATTAATTTAACGGAACACTCAAAAGTAAGATATACACGTCTAGATATAAATAGCTTTTAAGTGTATAACGGATAACTGGATTACACCTAATCATGCCCAGTAACATCAATGTGGCGTGTATGACTATTTGTACCTTCTTTCAGCTGCGTCCCCCTCTCAGGCGATGTGAAACGGACTCAAGAGGAAGTTAAAAAAATAAGTATGAAAATATATAATTCAAAGCAGTAAGCACCCACAGCATACAGCCAGCTGTCCTTTCTGCATTTGTCAGTTTAAACTGTGTTGTTTTTAGACGGGATTATGACTTAAACGTCTTCGTATGTGTGTGATATTATCATACGATCACCACACTGAGCTCTGATTGGTCAGTAGACGGTGCTTTTATACAAGTTGATCTCTTATCTGGAACAATTACCTTGCTAATGCCAAATCCTGCTTCGTAGTACAGATGTTTGATAATCAGAGCATAAATGTTTTGTCTCCTCACAGGTGCTGAATGCTCAGAAAGCTGGGTACAAGGCAGCCATTGTTCACAATGTGGTCTCTGATGACTTAATCAGCATGGGATCCAATGATCGTAAGTTACCACCACCACCTTCTTCTTTCTCTGTAGCATATTAGCCTTTAGCATCTTACACTGCTGCCTGGTTACGTGTCTCTGTTGACAGAGGATGTGCTTTTATGTTTCTTTTAAAGAGGACCTATAATGCTTTTGTGCCTTTTCCCTTTCCTTTGGTATGTTATATAGTTTTTGTCGTGCATGTAAAATGTCCGCAAAGTAACAAAGCCCAAAGTCCACGCAAAAGGGAGTTACTCTCCCCCACAGAAACGCTGCTCCTGAACTACCTGAAACGCCTTGGTGATGTCACCAAGCAACCCGTAATATATGCTTAGCGACTAGTTTGGCACGCCCTCAAACAAAGCTAGTTAGAGCGGGGCCGAAGCAGAGTCCGAAGAGTTTGGTTTGGTTGACCAATCCCAACAGAGTGGGTCAGCTGACCAATCAGAGTAGACTGGACTTTTCAGGAGGGCGGGTGCAGGAGCTCAAACATGTTTCAGACAAGAGAGTGAAAAGAGGTGCTGCAGCATAGCCGTATGAGAAGAATATTGTTTTTTGAACATTAAAGCATGTAAACATGTTCTCATAGAAAACCAAAATACAAGTATGCACCTGAAAATAAGCATAATAGGTCCTCTTTAATACCTGACCCTGAGGGAAAGCGGATCAGTCTTATAGTAAGGAATCCATTTCAAGTCTCTAGATGTACTCGAGGAAGGGTGTGATACCCTGCAGCAGCGTTCCTGCCTATAAATCCATGTCCTCCCTCAAGCCCACTTTTGTGATAGGATGGGGTTTTCTTTGTATCACCCATATTCTCACTCGAGGGGGTGCAGCAGCAGAGTCATAAATTATCCAGAAGGCGTCTTGTCCTGGTTGGTATGTTTTTAAGAGGAGTAGATGTCACAAGCTGATGTTTTATGCACTGGGCGATGTCAGCTGTTGAGGGATTTCTCCCGTCACTGCTTCAGCTCACTAAAGGTGTCAGTATGCTTTAACCGAAGGCGGATGGTCAAACAGCGTCTGAGCCTAAAAGTTTCAACAGGCTGTCATTAGTTAGGTTGGAAGCACAGGGACCTTACAGACAGACATATTGGTAGACTTAAGAGTGAAAGTTCATTCTCAAACTTTGGAAATAGTTTGACAAAAATAAATCGCAACTCACAGACAGTCCAGTTACCAACTTTCTGGAGCGTTAAACCCAGGGCTGCGACTAATGATTCTTTATTATCAATGAATCTGCTGATTACATTGTTTAGTCTATGTGTCAGAAAATGCCCATTACAATTTCCAAAAGCCCAAGTTGACATTTTCAAATTGCTTATTTTGACTGACCAACAGTCATAAAGCCACAGATATTATTTTTAATAAGTAACCTGCAAATACTCACATTTAAGACGCTGGAACCAGTACATTACTAAACGATTATCAAAATCCAATAATTCTCTGTCGATCAACCAAATGATTACTTAACTAGTTGTTGCAGCGATAGATCAACCGCATCTTGGTCTTCATCAGCGGATGGAGTTCCATTAGTTGAACAACTTCAAGCAAACTCCATCGGTTGATGAAGATTGTTAGATGTGGGTAAACCTCCAGAGAAAGGAAGTAAGTGGACCTTGAGCTGAGGCTTTTTGTCAAATTGTGAGACATATATAAACACAGAAATAACTGTTTCTTAGAGTGTTACAAACACGTCTTTCTAACTGGACTTCAGTTTTTAAGGCATTGATATACAGCCACATGATATATTAAAAGGTTTTTCGTTTCCCTTTTTAGTGGATGTCATGAAGCAGATAGATATTCCCTCTGTGTTTGTGAGCGAGGAGACGGCCACCGCTCTGAAAGAAGATTACACGTATGACAAGGGGTAAGTCTAAACCCAACAAAATCTCATTTTTCTGCCCATCAATATAAATAGAAGCAGTTTTTACTCCTCAGGCTTTCAGTGGGATATTGATATTGCGATGTCTGTTTTTTTTCATTCTGCTTTTTTATACAAGTTTAATCTAATATTGTTGTAGAGTAAAATGCCTGCAGTGTTCACTGTGATATATCAAGGCGGAGGACTCGTCTTCTGATGGGTTGTCGCTGCTGCTGAGGTGGTAATGAAATGTCTCAGCCTGTCAGGGAGTCACAGCGTTAAAGTTTTAAATCAACTGATATATATATATACAGTATGTGTGCGTATGTGTGCGTATGTGCGTATGTGTGTGTCAGATACCATCAACCAACACATGAGGGTTATTCCCAAGTCTTTTGCAGAAGAATGAACACCAAACATAGCGTTGGCAGTTTTTATCAGGGTGGACGTTGGCTCGCTGTATATGTCTGCTGTAGTGCTGTAGTGGGAGTTCTGTGAGAGGAAGTAGACCTGATTATGTTGATATAGGACCCTATATATGACTGTCACAGTGCAGTTTTTGAACAACACAAGAATGAATCTCTACAAAGTCGCAGCCAAACCGATGAGTCGCAATGAAAAGCTGCCGTAGTACAGCCTCTGTGGAGGGTTTGTTCAGTGTGTTATGATTACCTGCCAACACCTAACAATGGCTCTGCTTGTTCTTCTAGGGGACACGTGGTCGTCATGCCAGACTTCAGCCTGCCGCTGGAATACTACCTGATCCCCTTCCTCATCATCGTGGGAATCTGCCTCATCCTCATCGTTGTTTTCATGGTAGGGAAAGTATCTTCTCCTAATGAACTACGGAGCATATTTAACCCTTGGAACTCTGCAATAGAAATGGTCCGCCAGTGCCTACATTGGTATTTTTGCTTATTGTGATGATGTTTCTTGGAGTATCTTCAAGTTCTTCATATCCCTAAAATCTGTACAACCTAAGCTAAAAGGTTATATAAAGCAATAAGCCATAATAATTGACAAAAGTTGAAACTGAAATTGTGTCATGAATAAGAAAAGATACAAAAATCGGGCACGTTTTGTCATAAAATCTTAATAAATAAACACATAAAACACTGATCCAGTGGATTTTTTTGAAAGTAGAAACACTAATAAATACTATATTTTCCTTAAGTTATTTGAACTATGCACATTTTATAGTTTTTGAGATATTCTCTATTCTTCTATTTTTATGAGCAGATCGAGTGCAAAGGCGTTTTGATAGATTTGTTGCGTTTCACACGTAGCGTAATGACGTCTTCACGAGCGTACAACATCACGCAAAAGACGGAAGCCTTAGCTTTCTGCTGCAAAAAGAATGAATGCTCTCGCTGTTATAGTTTTTTAAACAGGATCATGCAAACAACACTCTCCCGCTGCCGCCCATGGAAGATCCGTTTTTAAAGGGATGTAGGAAGATAGTAATTCAATTTTACTTGAATGTAGTTCTGTAAATTTGATGTTTGAAAATGTCTGGTATGCTAAAGGATTGCTGCCTCACAACACTGTACCCAAAAGTTTAGAAGCAAAGAGACGAAATGGTGTTTTTTGGACAACAGCCGCCATTTTTGGACTGAATATGCTTATTTTATTTATAATATTTTATTGTTCAACGCAGGCCATTTCAGTAGAGACATTAACAATAAAAATAGAAATAGTTTTGTTTTACTTTTGTACGGCACTTTGAAGGCGGACATTTTACTGGCGTTTGGTAGTCGCTTTCAGTCCAAAATGGCAGAAGGGTAGCTTTGCTGCAACAATTCTTTTTAAAATGTCTACTTTATTACATTTGGAAAGTACAATGTTTTGAGTGGAGATTGGCTCTTCGTCAGGTACCAGACTGGCATCTGGCTCAAAACATCACACTTTTCCTAATGTGAAAGAAATCACAGTTACAGTGTTTTTGGACAGGAAAGATGTGTGTGTGTGTGTTTGTTTTTGCGAACTGATTAGAAATAGATTCTGACATGTTTCCTTTTCACCTCTGTTTCTAGATCACCAAGTTTGTCCAAGATCGACACCGGGCTCGGAGGAGCCGCCTGCGCAAAGATCAGCTCAAGAAACTTCCCATCCACAAGTACAAAAAAGGTACGGAGGCAATCTCCAACATCTCAATTATCTGTGGCTGCATGATTTAAATGGTAAAGTCGTTTACTGTATATACACTCCACGGGGAATAAACATTGTGCATTTGACTGTAAATGTAGGGCCTGTTTGTGTAGTGATTCAGTAGTAAAATGTCATCTTTGTCAGCTGTACTCTGACTTTGACCTCAGTGTCTGTAGAGATGCTATTTCCTCCTCTACCACGCTGCTCTTTCTCACATGATTCGACCCTTAAGAGAGATATCATCGGTGCATTATGACACATCATTCCTCCCTGGAGCTCTGCACCTTGGAGCTAATCGGGTTAATATGGACTTGATTTTTCCACAAAGCCCTCCGTGGTAGATTAGAGCTCCTCTGTTGAGACATGACTGACGGTTAGGAATGTGGTCTCGGTCATGCCAGAGGCCTGACGGGGGCGTTGAAAGTTAAGTGTGTTTCTGTTTTTTTATCTCAGACGTGTTGAGCGGATGTACAGAATGTGCTGCTGGTTTTGTAAGGACAGTAAGATAGATAAGGTGTATCTTTGTATGAATTTGAGTGGAAACTTCTGAAGTCTTTTTAGAGTTCTGCCTCTGCGTCGGTACAAGGGGCAGACAGGCCATAGCATTGTTTTGCAATGCAAATCCTCTTTGTGCTATGGTTATGTTCCGTCTGTGTATTTAGAGGGTTTTTGTGCTGGCTGTGTTTCCTCTGCCAGCTGTTTTTTGCAGACTGGAAAGCTCCTCCTGACTACAATCAGCTGTGCAGGGGAACACCGGGGAGCTTTAGAGACTACGGGTGGTGCATGATAAGTAGCCCCCTTGCAAAGCTGCTAATTGAGGGGGGTTATGAGTCGAGCTGCTCCTCCCCGCCTGGCAGGAACAGCTGCACGTGCAACACACCGGCCAAAATCAGCGTGTGTTGCTCAGATAGCCGTTTCTGTCACGTCAGGCTCTGTGGTTTGTGGCCGTGCCCACTCTGACTCAGGGTTTCCACCAGGCACCGTTACAGTCGACCTTGGCCGTTACAGGGAGTTCAGATGTCCAGGAAACGGCCTCCAGGGCGGCGTCTGCGCTCCAGTCAGCTGAGTCAGAGCGTTTGGCGATACAGGAAGGGGACACCAAATCTCTACCTAATCACCTTTTAAGCCCTGCACTCTGGAGCACGGCGAGCTTGGCAAAGAGCCGAGTGCCCTGGTTGGAGCACGGGAGGGCTGTAACAGGAGGACCTGAGAGCAGTGGGACACTGCTTCTGTTGTTGTTAGCCAGTGTTCACGCCAGGTCAGAATAAGACCTCTAATAACAGAAGTTGTTTCTTTTTTTTTTATCAATGTAGTGTCAGAAATGAGCTCAACAACTGGATAATGGTTGATGTACTAATCACCATAAAGGTTTTACTAAATAACCATGGTTTCAATTGCTAGGAAGTATTACTCTTTTAAATATCTTTTTGCCATATTTCCACTGCGGGGTTCACCTTGACTCAACTCACTTTTAGTACCAGGTGCTTTTCTCTTTTTCGTTTTCCAGTCAAGTCAAGACAATATCAAAAATTTGCCTCAGGAGGCTTTACAATCTGTACAGGTTACGACACCCTCTGTCCTTTATATCAACAGGGAGGAAAATGAAAGAAACCTCAGGAAGAGCAACAGAGGAGGAATCCCTCTTCCAGGACGGACAGACGTGCAATAGATGTCTTGTGTACAGAGCAACAACATAATAAGAATACAACATAGACAATCGATATGACAAAATAGTCATATTGCAGAAAGTACTCCCTCAGTGTAGGTGTAAAAAAAAAAAAAAAAGCTGATCGCCATTGCGACTCCGCTTGAAACTGCCGTGACATCATCTTCAACGCGACACTCCTTTCTTCGGAAAACAGAGGAATGTGAATTTATTCAAGTGAATAAAAAAACAATTGCTGTCGCTATTGATGGCAGCTTGTCTATTGAAAAATGGCAGATTTTGTAGTATGTCGTGCTAGTGACCATTCTCTCTGACCAATCAGTGGTTTGCAATGTTTTAACTCCACCATCTAGTATCAGCTCAGCTTACTTGGAACCTCGACGCAGGTGGTACCAAAAAAAGTACAAAGTACCAAGTCTGATAAAATGAGTTTGGTCTGAAGTCTACAAGTTTGAAAATGAAACAACTGTGGAGTTAGAAAAGAGTAACCTTACCTCTGTAGCCTGCTCCTCGTCTCTGCTTGAAGGTAGTGGCTCGCGGCGACATTAGCCCTTAGGAGCATAACACACCCGAACCTCCAACCGAACTGTCGGCAGTCGAGTTGCATTGTGGGTAATAGGTGGCAGTGTTTTGAAAGGAAGAAGAATGTGTAGAATAAAAAAAAGACAATATCTCTTTTTCTGGAGTCCAATAATGTTACAGTACTCTTAAAAACATGGAGTGGCGTGGCCTTGTGGAAGCAAAATAACCCCACTGGCTCACTGCACATCTGTATACGGAAACAATGACAAGCTAGAATCACAGAGCGGCTGTTACAGTAGCTCATCAGAATACCAGTGGTCATTGTTTACAGCATGCTGATCGTGTTTTTGTTGTGACACATGAGGATGTTTTTAGCCGTAGCATTTGTTTGAGACAGCTCAGCGCCACATAAGTCACTGTGATGCTCGAGACTCGCTGCTGTTCCAATTCCCATACTGAAGATTTGGGCAGCGTGCCTGAGCATGGGGTTCAGAGCACTTGTGTTGTGTGTGTGTGTGTGTGTAGCATAGAGTGGGAAGGATGCCTAATGGCGCCCCTTGGCCCTACGCTGCTACAGATAGTGCTGAGCTTGGACTGTGGGGGCTTTGAGCAGATGTAGCCACAGTAAACTGTGATGCTGCTGTGTGTTAGTGTTGCTTTTAAAGCTACAATCCACAACTTCGCATGTTGAAGCCATTGTGTAAAATGGCTGAAGCTGCAGTTCCTATGGCGGCCACTAGATGCTGGCTCCAAGAACCAAACTGAAGTGGCTGAGAAGACTCCCAACTCGTCTCTTGAAATACAAAGACAATTGAGATTTTGACATCATTTGGAGCCAGAGTCTGCGCAGTAGCGATCGGGCGGTGAAGCCGCAGTATCGAGGTCAGCCGTCCAAACCAATCACAAGCCGAGCACGGCCGCAGCTGTTAATCATGACATCTCAACGAAAATGACAGAAACCATCTTTGGGGGGAAAAAATGTATTTGGCGTGTACTTTGACTTTTTAGTTTGGCCCATGTCTCATCCGCTCACATGGAGGGGGCGGGCTTTATGTCGTATACTGCAGCCGGCCACCAGGGGGCGATTGAGATATTTTGGCTTCACTTTTGAGGAGCTGTCATGTCGTCCATCTTTATATACAGTCTATGCTCTCAGCTGTATTAACCCTAACTAGTCCCACCTCAGCTCCACCTAGGCTCTGTCGTCTTTGTCCAAATTTAAGGTTTTCTGGCCGCAGTTACATCCAATATGACAGCAGCCGGTAAACCCAAATCCTTGCGTCACAACGTCCCATCAGAAACCAATAAGCGGCATAACGGAGATCACTTTCGTGTTTCTTTTTACAACCTATCATTCGGATACTACTGTACTGCATTGGTTGGTTTCAGAGGCAGGAGGGTGTATAACAGCAACATGGTGTGATGATGTGTTTTCTGAGTAGGTGAAGACACCTCGGGAAGACGTTAACCAGCCTATCAGCTGCAGCCTCGGCTGCTGCTGTGCTGGCTGGACGTCTTTCTGCTGACGGGTGTATCTGTCCGCCTTCTACCTTCTCTGGCAGAGGAGCTTAGACTGACATCTATCTATCAACTCTGCAAACACTTTGTCAGACATTTTCACATCCTTTTTCACATATTTCTTGCCGTATGTATTTAAGTTGTACCTTTTAATATTTGCTGGCAATATTTTCTTATTATTACAACTGGCCACCGGAAAGTTCTTGTATAGATTTGGGCCAGAGGTGGTGACGGTAGGCATTACATGTATGGAAATGGGAGTGCACACACTGAAATGAATAGTAGTTAACACAAAGGGCGTCTGTATGGAAGGCGCACAATGCCTTAATGAAAACCACGGTACCCGTGTAATTAGCGCACAATACCAGTCTGAACAGCAGCATGCGACACGAGATCTGTGTAAATGTACAGGGTTATGTAATACCAGCTGCCACAGCTGTCAGCGTACAGCGCCGCTCTGCCATTATCTTGACTTACGCTCTGGTTGTATTGCAGAGCCTTGCGTCATCCCCACTTAGGCTGAGGCCTGACGTTTGACGGCGAGTTTTTGGCCCTCTGGGTGGCGAGTTTCGCCAGCAACTGGCGTCGAGCAGATGTTAGAGCCAGAATCTGTGAACACACACACACACACAGTGAACTGGAATCTGGCCGAGGAAGCGAGGGGGATTGTTTTAGACCCTTCATTAGACGGAGAGAGGCTGGATTCTCCCTCTGACCTCTGAACTCCAGTCTGATCCCTCCCTGCGTATGATGAGTTACTTCACCCCTCCCCTTCATGGCTTTCCACTTCCAAACCATAGGCGGGGCGCGCGCACACACACACACACACACACACACACACACACTGAACAGAGCAGCTGCAGTGTCTCAGCCGTCTGTGTGTGTGAGGCATGTTGATGTCAGTACAGAGGAGCTCTCTCTGTCTCTTAGTTCACTGGCCTCAGTGCCAGTTGCCCTTGTCTGGTCTGGTTGGCTCAACCAGAGTCAAACTGTGCAGACCTGAAGCATTTTTTTCTTTTTACTCAGTTTTTTCTGTCACCCTCTCTTTCATTCGCCCGCCCTCTCTCCTTCCGCACATTTCACTGCTCGTCTGAAGTTCAGTAGGACAGCATGGTTCCTCTGAGAGCCAGGAATGCTGGCAGGCCGGCTGATTAATGAAACATAGCGGGGAGAAGAAGAGCTGCACTGGCTCGTGAGGGAGTCCTTTTAAGATGTGCTACTGGCCCCAAAACGTACATGTAAGGGATTCCCAGCATCTGAAAAGTGTCCACATTGCCAAAATATGAACTGGATGTTTTCGATTGGCCTCGAAAAAAATATATTTTACCACCCAACTTCAAAACTGACACAACTCAAACTACAAAAAGACGAGCAATATATTAAGATTTGTATCTATCACCTTTGGTAGAAATGTTTTTTTTTAGTAGTTAGCTACCTGTAGTAGCAGTTCTTGTAAGAAAATATTTATTTTGCTGTTCTTGACACGTGTACTGTGCCAGTGAAACTCATGAAAGTGAATCTCAGCTCACATGTGCAGGTCTAATGACATTACTGAAGCCGATTCCTTCTAGAAATGAGGAGTGGGTAACGTCCATAGCAGGCTCTTTGATCAGCTGGAGGGGTGTAATTTGTTCTGTGAGAACGGATGAGCGGACCAGACTGAATTATGTTCTGCTGCAGAACGCTGCAGACGGTGTCCTGGGCCAGGTGGAGGATTTTTTTAGGCACACGTCTTTCGAATTATGTTGCCAAGTAAATCCACTGAAAGTTATCAGACAGGTTGGGCAGGTTCAGTGAAAGAACACTTATTATTGGCGTTACCTTACCAGGCTAATTGTGGTAACACAATGGCTACACTGTCTCTCTTTCACTCTTCCTCACTGGGCAGTGAGAATCAGCTTTAACGGCCAAGTAAGTGTGAAAACATACAAAGAATTTGATTCCCATATTTTGCTGCTCTCAATGTACATGGACAGAAATACACATACGGCTAAAAACAGAGACAACAAAGCTGAACAAGGTAAACCTACTTTGTACCACAGGTGTGAACTCAAAGTCACATGACATGGACTCGAGTCAGGCTCAAGGCACAAATTTGATCACTTTAGACTCGACTTGACAAAATCGAAAAAGACTTGCGACTCCAGTTGGAAAACACCAGTGACTCGTGACTTCATTTGGACTTGAGCCAAAGTATGTTTAAAAAAAAGTGTGCCACAAATCAATTAATTTCCCTCCATTTCCTGAATGAACTATAACGCAATTCATCACCAGCAAGTCCACACTCAATTCCCCAGATCTTTCTTTTATGATTAGGTTCCATCACACTTGTTTTAACAAATTAATAAAAAAAAAAAAAAAATGTAAAAGCATTTATGATTTTTGTAAATTGAATATATTATTACTCTGTTTTTAAAATGGCATTATTTTTGGTGAAGAGCGCACAATGACTCAAATTTTAGGACATGGGACTTGAATGCAAAGACTTGAGACTTACTTGTGACTTGCAAAACAATGACACCTCTGCTATGTCTGTCTCTTGTCTTACATGTATGTGTACAACACAATGAAATTAGTAAACAATCAGTAAGTATCTTTTTGACACAAATGGACGCAGATGATTTGCACAGTCAGAGAGAGGAAGAGAGACGTTTTCTAATAAATGACATTTGAAAATAACTAAACCTGAACCTGAAGCTTTACCCGACCTAGACCCGGGGAGTTTCTTGCCCTTTCATTTATTTATTTTTTTAGTGACGTCGCTGCATTACCAGATCTCACCAGTTAACTCACACAGTGTAACGGTACGTGTCCACAGGCTCCGTGCTTTCCACGCTCCCCATTCATTGTCTATGCAAGCAGCCGCGCAATGCATTCTGGTAGCGTGGCGTCGCGATTCGAGAGACTAGGCGTCAAGACGCCCGCTCCTTATTTGCATAAAGTTGAGGTCCTGGCTACTTTATGCAAATCACAGGCGTCCGACGCGACTCGCCGCCTCTCCAAACTCCCGATAATCTTTTAAACTAAACGTTGTTGATCCAAAATAAAGACAGATTCAGCAACTGCATGGGTTATTTCTCACCTCAAATGTTTTCAGAAACACATTTCAGTGAACTATTTACGTGAAATAAGAGAAGAAAGTTTCCAAACGAGCCTCCAGACTGGTTCCGGTTTGAAAGCTGGGAGCAGCAGCCAATGGCGGGAAAGCGTTTGTCCAATCAGGAGCCGAGTGCCTTGTTTCTAGGGACAGCACACCAAGCGTCCAGTGTTGGGAAGCGTCGCATCCCCTCGCGATAAAAAACGCCCCTGTGGACATGTACCATTATTGTTACTTTAAGGAATGGCGGCCCAAACTACAACAGTAAGATGTAAAAAAAAAAAAAAAAACCCTACAGAATGATCATTTAAGGTGTTGGAACCTTTTCTCTGTGCTTCACTCAGAATAGCTCAGCTAGTGCCACAGTTGACCATTTCCTGACTGTATACTGGATCCATGCCTACACAAACGTTCCCTCTCTCTCACCCCGACTGTCCTGCGCTGGCCTGGGAGAGTTGAGACAGAGAGGAAAAGATGGAGGCTTGCTTGGGATTATGTCTAAAAAAATAATAATAAAAAGGACAAGTGTTGGGTAAAAAGATACAGGTGATGTTTGGGAGAGGAAGAAACAGAGCTAAAAGTGTGAAGAGGGAGCAGAGTTGAAAACATCGCCTTGAGTTGAAGTTGCTGACGCTCAGAGAGAAAAGGAAGAGGAGGAGGGGGGTGGGGAGGGCGGTCGATATGACTCCCCGTCCTTATACGGTCACATGCAGCCCTGGCACGGACACGGAGAGCCCAGTCGGGGAAAACATGCTCATTTAGAGCTTACATAAACACACCGACCCACAGCCCTGCTCTCTCCTTCCAGCCCGGCCCGGGAAGAGGAAGGGAAGGAAAATGAGAGGAACGCTGAGGAATTCGAAAGGGAGTGCGTTGATAAATTCCTGAGCTTTTTAGTGCACAGAATTGACTTTGCACCTCGTGTAAAGTCAAGAAATGCAGTGCTGACGGTTTAGCAGCGACCAGGAAGTATTTTGGAAAAGTGACAATTTAAAGAATTGAAGGAAATTAGACTCAGCTGGAGTTTTTAATTGCCTGACACACGTCATGGACCCAACCTGACGTCAGCGACCTTCAGGGAAACATAAAAACAACCAATTAATCTAAAGTGCACTAATAATAACCTGAACTCACACTTTCCCAAACCTCACTCGTCTTCTCACTTCTTACAGTACAATGTGATCTGATCCAAGAGGAGCCATGCAATTATCTAAAAGATAATTAACGTTATTCGCCCACATTTCATGCATTATCTTTCATAACTGCATGAGTCATAGTGGATTATTGCGCTTATACAATGGCCACAAATCAAAAATATATACTGCTTGGATTTTTGGAAGTTTTGGTTTGGCATGTTATTTCTCAATGTTTGAATAAAAGTAACTTTACTACTAAGAATTGAAGAACACTACTAACATCTTTTATCAGTAGCCTTCCAGCTGTTAGTATGAATTCATAGCTGTGATGCGTCTGCTATATCAGAGCCGTACACGTATCTGACAATAATGCACGCCCACTGGCCAATATGAAATGAGTATCATCAGCGCTCAGTAAAGCACTTTCTTACAAATGTGTTGAGTTAAAAGCAGTCAGAAGATAAATATGTCTCGTCTTTCTGACACAGGAGACAACTACGATGTGTGTGCCATCTGCCTGGACGAATATGAAGAAGGCGACAAACTCCGAGTCCTGCCATGTTCTCACGGTGAGTCTGAACACTTGTGCATTGTACATGAACCATTAACCTTTCTTAGACTGAGTGTGCATATAGTGTTTATGCCCCCGCGGCGGCGGCAGCAGCAGCCGTGGTCGGAGGCATTATGTTTTCGGGTTGTCCGTTTATACGTCCCATTCTTGTGAACATGATATTTCAAGAACATCACGAGAGAATTTCTTCAAATTTGGCACAAACGTCCACTTGGACTCAAGGATGAACTGATTTAGATTTTGGAGGTCAAAGGTCACTATGACCTCACGCCCGCCCCATTCTCATGAACGTGATATCTCAGGAACACCTTGATGGAATTTCTTCGACTCAAGGATGGTCGTGTCTAGAAGGTAACCCGGGAGATGGGAAACTCTCGCGGTAGTTAAGGTTAGGATAGGTCGTCGAGCAGCGAGTCTCGCGAGAGTTTTTTTCAAGTTTTTGCCCGATTTTGTAATTTGTGGGTTACCCTGTAGACACAACCCTCAAGGATGAACTGATTTGATTTTGATGGCCAAAGGTCAAGGTCACTGTGACCTCACAAAACACGTTTTTGGCCATAACTCAAGAATTCATGTGCTAATCCTGACATGATGAAGTGATGACATTTTGGACAGACATGGACGTAAACTGCTACTTCACTGGTTGGCGGTGGCATAAAAACGTGAGGCGTTAATTCTAGTTTTCTGAGCGCCGGCGTCGTTTTTCAATTGTTCCCAATGAGGAGAGAGAGCGTATGCGGCAGAGAGGCGCTGGTATTGTCACTGTGGATGAAGCGCTCCCCAGCGCCCTGCCAGAAAAAAAAAACGCTATATGGACACTAAAACCCACAGTTTCCCTTCACAACTCCTCATTCTCCATATTCCTTATATATATATATATATATATATATACATATATGGACATTTTTAATTTTATGTGAAGTAGATAACAAAAAATTACTTCAGCACATCTAGAGATATCAAGGGAAACGCCAACATCATGACTGTCAAAGACCAAAACCAACAAGCCCTTATGTTCCTACTGAAGGTGTAAATCTTTGAAAACTGGGCACCAATATGTCCTTCAGTTTCTCACTTCAGTCGTTGCACTCAAACAGGAGTGGATGGTGAATTTATTGAGGGACTATTTTCAACTCCAAATTTGGTGCTTTGGCCAGTATTTATGGCAGCAGGATGGTATGTTTGGGATCCACTCAAAATAGATGACAAAAGAAAACAAGCATGGGGTCTTTTCAAGCTTAAACACGCTGTTAAATTGCTGTTTAATCAGAATATGAATCATCTTTGTTCCACTGATTATGCCCTTGTCGTCCGCAGCCTACCACAGTAAGTGCGTGGACCCCTGGCTGACCAAAACTAAGAAGACGTGTCCGGTGTGCAAGCAGAAAGTGGTCCCCTCGCAGGGCGACTCCGACTCGGATTCGGAGGAGGGGGAGAGCGGCCCCGACGAGAACGAAGAGGTGTCGGAGAGCACCCCTCTGCTGCGCTCTCTGGCCTCCACCAGCGCCCACTCCTTCGGCACCATGTCGGGAGCGTCTCGCTCGGAGCACGACCAGGAGTCCTCCGACTACGAGGACGACGAGCTGGACAGCAGCGACAGCGAGGAGGAGGTCACCGTGGAGACCGTGGTGGTGCAGATGCAGCAGCCCTGCTCTGAAGACCACGAGAACGACCTGCCCCGAGCTTGACTGAATGTTGAGCGGCCCGATTGGTCGCTAAAAACCCCCGACCTCTCGGCTGCAGAGACTTTAGTTGGGGGGGGGCACGACACAGATTTCATCTTTCAAGTTTTTCTGTCACTGCTTACAAGACATTGTAATGTATCCTCCCTATAAGTTCAAATCTAAGTTTTATTCTAACATCTTAAAATGTTAGAATAAATCATCTTACGGATGAAGTGCTGATTTCCAACTTGCGTGACAGAAAGTCAGTGAGCGTCTCCTAGTGACACCGATGTACAGTAGACTTTTATACTGTACTCTATTTAGTCATAAAAAAGATGATTGGAAAAGTCACACAAGATCCCGCTTGTTCAGTAAAAGTACCGTGTATATAAAAAGTATAAATCACTATAAGTTAACACCTTTACCTTTTGATTATCTCCTATCCTCCATATTTCAGGTGACGGGGAAGTCTCATTACTGTACATACATGCTCATGCTACACCGACACTCCTTGAAGCGCTATGCAGCATCCTTTTTGTAAACTAACATTCAGCAAGTATAGAAACATATAAAGCCACAGCGATATGGTTTTGCCAATTTATTTCTATCCTGATGTATGAAGGAGCCTTTAGGTGCTCCTCTGTGTTTTGTGCCACGGCTTATCTGTTACAACCGTTCACACTAAGAGAAACTGAAGCCAGTTTGAGAAACACATTCGAAGCGAAGAATGTGCTCTCCATGTGACGTCACATTACGCCGAGAGACACTCGAGTGGAAACTGCGTCCACGCTGCTTGTGGTAAACTTCTTCTGGCTGCTCCAGACCTGTCACTCCATGTAACACAAGCAGTTATTGGTTGATAGGCCTTGTATTTACACGTTTAACCGAACCTTATCTCATTTTAATACAGTTTATAGTAAATATGCTTTTTTTCATAACATGGCTTGATTCTTTTTTTTTTGTTTTGTTCATGAAACCTGTTGCCTTTTTCAGTTGATGTATTTTGTCTTGTTAGTGTTTTTCCTGCTCATGTATGTCTGTTCTCAATACAAATTCACTTCAATAAAATGAAAATGACACTTGACAAGGAAACTTTTCATGATCAATAATTAGAATTCACTCAGTTTTCATGACACATGATGTAATAATAGCCAACAATCCGACGTCCATCCTACCTAGTCCCCGATGTTTTCGCTTCAAAGCTGCCTGTTGTCTGTAGATTTTTGTTGTACGGCTGCAATGTAGGCTAAACTCGTTCAGTAATGAGCTGATTATCTGATACAAATCAGACTGTTTAAGTCTGGCATGGCTCATTAGCAGGTGGAAATTATGGGACCTCTTTGTCAAATATCACTAATTCCTCTGTTAAAGAGTACAATTTGACCTCAAGATGAGGGTTTTCCGGGGTGGGCTGGGGGTTTTATGTGCCGACCATGAACCACAGCGTCTGGCTGGGAACCTCTGCTGCAGGTCATTCCCCATCTGTCTATTTCCTATTTTTATATCATAAAAAGGCATAAAACACCCTGACAAATCATTTAGAATAAAGACTTAACTGAAAATACCACCAGCTGACAAAACAATCTCATCCCGAGGTCCATTTAGTAGATATCATGGAGCTTTCAATCATATCACATGATCAAAATCAGCATGCCCAGTTGTCATTGAAATGTAATGTTCAAATGACCATTTTAAGGTCTGCTTTAAGGACATCTCATCTCATGTAGGCTTTAAAGTTGAGTTTCAAACCTCCATTTGCTGATGACGTGATATGATCCATAGTTTCAGCTACTAAATAAACTACAGGTTTTGTCGACTGTTTAAGGTCAAGAATGAACTTTGAATCTCAATATATGAACCATCCTCATAATAACTGAACAAAAAAACACTACTAACGAATCTACTTCAATGATTCACGTAACAATAGCTATAAACAATTAAACTAAAATGTGACCGTGGGAATGATGAAGAGGCCCGTCTCTTGAAGCAGGATTACCGATTGGGCTGAAAAATGGCACTGTTGTTTTTTAGTCCAGATTTGAGATGGTTCTGGGTTTTAATCTGCAAAGTCAGGCCGACACATGTACACTAATATTCCACCATTATTACGAATATGAAAATATTCTGATATTTGATACAGGTCATGTAAACAGCATATGGATATTCTGAATTAGGCCATTTTCTGATCAAGACGTTGAATATGCCGATGTTCAGGATTTAGGAGCATTCTTTGGACATGTATACAGCACATTCAGAATATGACACAAGGCCTCTTGCCTGTTAACGGCCAGCTGTGGAAGGAATATTGTTGGAATATTCATTTCCATTAGCCATGTAAACAGCTTAGTAGGAATATTGTCTTTTTCAGAAAACAGGTACAAACGGGAATATTTTGTGCATGTAAACATAGTCACTGATGCAGCTCAAATTTCTGGAATTTCTCTTTTTTCCTTTAATTTGATGACCGCTTTTTTACCTTTTTGGATGGAGCAAGGCTAGCCGTTTCCCTGTTTCCAGTCAGTACTAAGCAAACCAGCTGCAGCTTCATATTAAACAGATCGATAGGAGTATGGTATCCATCTCATCCGACTCTTAACAAGAAAGTGATTAAGTGCATTTCCCAAAATGTTAAACTATTCCTTTCAAAGAGAGTCAGCGATCAGTGTGATAAAAAGGACAACAGCAAACATGTATCTGGTTGGAATAAATTTATTTGATCTGTCTGTAAACAAGGTGATAAATCAATTTATGGCATTTCTTGGTTTTATGCATATGAAATCAGATGCATTAAAGAAACAAAAGTGGTGAGGAAAAAGGAAATGAACATAAATCAGCAAATAGGACTTGAAACAGTTTTTTTTTTTTTTTTTTTTTATATGAGTACACATATCCCACAAGGCCTAAACAGTGGAGCTGAAGCTTAGAAAAAAAAGAAAAGAAAGAAAAAAAGTGCCAATGAAATGACTCTTTAGTGGACAGTGGGTAAAATCCATCTTACAACAGCAACAGATCTCTCTATATTATGGCACAGGATACACAGGTTCTGCAGTTAAGTTTCAACAAGACAACCATAAGCATCTTTGTTCCAACCAATCCCATCTCCCATTGAGTGTCGCTTCTACTTTTGAAATTGTTTTTTTTTTTTGTTTTTTTTGTCAGTTGGACGTTACAGTTAGCAGTACTGAACGCGGACAGACCGTGTGATACCCCAGAGCTCAGCTGACTATAGAGTAAAAGGCAATTTATTCCACAGTTTTGTAGTTGTCAACACAGCATGGGTTTGTACAAATGCAGTTGTTTAATTTTCTAAACAATAAAGAAGAAAAAAAAAAAAAAAAAAAACTGAGAATTTTCTTCTGATACTCCCACCCTTACCTCCCCTGTCTTTCATATGTTTTAACCATGGTAAGTATTACTATCTGGTTAATGTTTCCTTCACCAGAAAAAAGTTAGCAGTCATCATTCATATGGTTTAGAGCAATTGTATAAACACCCGAGCTTCGACTACACTTGGTCCTATAAAAAAGAAAAAAAAAAAATTAAAACTGGACACACTCCAGATGGTTATATGCTGGGATATCTACTGTCCAAAAATGGCAGCCTTCCAAAAAAAAAAAAAAAAAGAAAGAAAATATATTACAGGAGCTGGCAAACAAAACAGTAGCAAGTGCCTGAGCCATTGTTACTGTGGAATGTCCATGGGGGTGTTGGTGTCGTCGGGGAGGAGGTCGTGATGACGGGAGAAGAGGCTACCAGCATCTGGATGACACCGACGCTCGCACATCCAGCTCATGATAGTCAACGGAGCCGATATGAGCACCGCCCACACACGCCCCCCCACCCCCTTTTATAAAAATGTATTCAGGACAGAGCAGTGGATCTGAAAGGAGGAGAGGGGGTTAGGGGACTGGTTGGTTGGTGTTTGATGAAGATGAGTCTGCTGTGAGGTTTGAAGTGTCGCCTGCATTGAGCAAACAGGATGTGGAAACGGGGAAAGGGGAGGAACTAAACATTTTTTTTTTGGCAGGAGGGAGTGTAGAGGAGGGGACAGCGGTGGGTGAGAGGGGGAAACGACAGTGGACCGACATATGAACACAAGTCTCCACTCCCGGACGTGACGGGGGGAAATTAAACAGGAAGACGTGACGAGCTCAGTTACCGCTCAAGTGCTCCAAAGTCATCGGCTGCTCGGGGACGGGGTGTGTGTGATGATCAGGTTTGGGAGGGATTAAGAAAATGGGCACCATGATATAGAGAAAAGAAAGAAATATCTACTTCAAATTGACGCTATAGCTTTTATTGTCTTTAATGTGTGGCCAGAATTTTGCTGGTTAATTACAGATTTGTCATGACATCCTGTTAGCAACATGCTCATCTTTGCTATGGATCAACTTGTAGTGCTTAAAAAGGGGGTAAGAGTACACAACACAAGTGTGTGGAAGGGAGAGGATAACAAAATATGGGATAACAAATGGGGAGGAGAGAAGGCAGAAAAAAAGAAGAAAAAAAACAAAGTAACTAGCAACTAGGACAGGAAGTAGTGAGAAATGCAACACGGTGGTAAGGGTGGGCTGCTAGGTGGCTGGGTACAGGCTGCTTTAGTATCCGCATTTCCTCAGGTGGTCAGCCATATCGAATGCTTTCTTGTTGAGTTGCCCTCCATGGACACCTTCCTTCCCCATGACAACAACCAATGCTGGAGTACACAAAGGAAAAAAACAAAATAAATGAACAGACATGGTGATAGCAGGACTGGAAAATATACTTTGTTTTATTGCCACCTTGCTAAGTGTGGGGATACGTTGTCGAGGATAGAGCCTGAACCTTGCGCTTTGTTAGAAATGCTCCTGTTTGGGGGGGAGGGGAAAGGGAGGGGAGGGAGGAGGGGGGAGGGGACATGGGCTTGACAGTAATTTTTTTTTGGTCTGTTTTTCAAAGTTTTATATTTTTTGTTTGTTTCTTTTTTTCTCTACCTCAACTACACCACATAAGCTACGTCAAAACTAAACTAAAACCCTGAATCCCTCAAGTATTTTGCCATCGAGTATGCCTTCTTATTCAATCCGCCTCCATGGACCCCTTCTTTGCCCATTACCAAGACCAAGACTGAAAGAAAAGAGACAGAGAAGGGACATTTAGAGAGGGTGCGGAGATCACACAAGTGAAAAGAAAAAGAGCACAGAGCCAAAAGCAGCAGGCAAGACGAGACAGCTACAGGAGGAGGACACAAATACCATAGCCGCGGCGCTTTGGCCTGAAGGCTGTATCAAACCTCAACATTCATTTTCTTATCAGTGCTGCTGGTGGTGAAACAACAAGACATTACAACTGGGAAGACAGAGAGAGTACAGTGGGAGAATACATGTAAAAGGATGCATGCAAAGCTGTTTGTCAGTCTACAGGCTCAGAGCTGTAGTTGATGTCTTTAAGATCTACTGACTTCCACTAAGAGTGAAAGCAATGTTTGATATGTCATGAACTATTGATTTAAAAAAATTAGCTAATTTCCCACATCATGGTGCTCTGGCCTCACAGTAAGGATCACTATTGGACTGGAGAAGTAACCATTTGACAAGATGCAGACCTAATGGAGTTATTTTTACAAGGTCATGTTTGGATTTCATCCCAGTTCTTTTGAAACAAACTTGCTGCTATTGACAGAAAAGCAATCCTGCATTGAGTGCAGTATTGCATGAATGTACTCTTTCCTTTAGTAAATACTCATTTTAACACTAGTGCTGGATAATATATTGATTTATCTTTAAACCTCTAAAAATCTGTGTTAGTTTCTAAAATTCTGTCTCAGCTGAGAAGAAAAATGCCTCCTAGTGTTCCATCAAATCCTGATTATAGATGATTATCTTTCCAACTTGCAAATCTCTTCTGAAAGCACAAATAGCGATGTCCAGAATTTCTCATCATATATCTATATTAATGCATAGGGTCTGGCATATCTTAGCAATAAGCCCCAGTCAAAGTTGGCACACTGGCTAGGAGGTAAATTTAAGTTTACTCGTCCAAATCAGCTTCTTTTCCCATTTTAGATAGACTAGTGACCAGGCATTGTTTGGATGTTGTACTAATGCAAGTGGCTTGGTGTTTATCTCCCTGTCTGTACTTCTGAGTTCACTGCACTCCACTTGAAGAGACCAGTTTTTTGTTTCGTCTGTAATCAATACACACCATGCCAGCAGCAAAGACTCGGCAAGTGAAGCTTCTACTGGATACTAACAACCACGACTAATGCGGCACACATGCGGTAACAGCAGCATGCTTGTGGTACCTCTCCTCAATACATGTAAGAGCCCTGAATAAGTCTTTTTACCAGGAATAGAGTGGAAGCATGTGAGCAGGGGGAACAGATTCATACTCCTGAGGGTAGGGAGTGTGTTAACCAGGAAAGAGGAAGATGCATGCAGTTCAGAGAGTTTTTAAGAAAATCCTGGCCCAAAGAGTGAACCAGTTACAGTCTCACCTGTAAGTTTTTGTAGTGTCTGGGAAAAAGTGGGGGAGGACAGGGCATTGGGGCCCATACAGGCAACATGAAAACTGGCACAACTTCAGGCAAAAGGGGACTTAACTTGACTTCTTTGTATCAAACAATTTGGTTAATTTAGGGAATTGATCGTTGCTAATGTAAAGCGCTGTCGCCTCCGAAATGTCACATGTCACCGTTTTGACAGTTAAGTGCATTTAAAGCTATAGCGAGGCGAAGTCCCTCCCGTTCAGGTGGACCACCAATGTTAGTCAACGGCAAGAAACATATTTTTGTTGATCCCGTTTGCATTATGCCATGAATCATATGATGTTTGTCAATTTAAAAGATAATTTTGTAAGTTAAGAATCTCGCAGTTTGCTGTAAAACTGTTTAAGTATAAGACTGTGAAAATACATAATTAGAAAGACTACACCACCCAAAAGTCGCACAAGTGACGTCTCTCGCTGAAGCTACGATGCCTCTGTGTTTCATACTGGGATGTACTCACATGAGAAACGGGTCTCACTCATTCTTTCTCTTCCTGGCTGATAAAATGACCAGGAGTCGCTGGATAAAACACATCAGGTAAGGTAACGTTTCATTTGTGGGTGGAACATAACCAAGTTACCTAGCTAGTGTCGGTGACGTACATAGTATGAGACGAGAGATGTAGTTCACCGAGCGGTTTCACACAAAACTAAATGATACAACAAACAAACGTTCTTGACTTACAAAATTATGTTTTAAATTGACAAACGTATGTGTGATCCGTGGCACAATTCAAACGGGATCAAAAAAATATTTGTCTCCCGTCGTTGACTACTGTTCATATTTTTTCCAAAATAAAATCCCATGGGGTCCCTCCGAAAGGGGAGGGACTGTGCCTCTATTTATTGTAAAAAAAAAAAAAGAAAATATATATGCATCTATTATTTCACATAATGCTTGCATCAAATCAGTTTTCATATAAAAACGACTAATTGTACATATTTGCTTTATGCACTTCATTTGAACTAAATCAGCCTTCAAATGGAGATCTGTGACTGACCTCTGTGGTGAAGTGTTTCAGCTATGCAGAGCACAAATTACATGTTAGCTTTACTGCTGTTCTGGTTCACAGGCATCCAGCTTGTGGAAGTTACAGCCAACTAATACATGTTCCAATTTGACTGAAAAGCGAATGGATGTTGACGTTTAGGGCTGAACAGTGACCCAACATTGGTAAGAATCTCATCTATTTTAATCATGCAACATTTTCCACAAAGTAAGGATATAATGCAAGCACATATTTAAAGTTTTATCATAGATCTTGTTGTGGTAGTTCAGTGAAAATCTGGACTATTAGAATTGAATCAGAAGGGCAATAAATGTGTCAGGAGCAAGGAAGCATGAAATCCTTCTAGACAACTGATATAAAAGATAGATACCAAAGAGGGGAAACTGTGAGAAACATGTAATCACTATTTTAGGATTGTTATTACGTAATCTGTAAGATGTCTAGTCTTCCCAACGCTAACAAAAGCAATTGCGAAATGCAATACAGCTATTATTGACAGAACTATTAGCATGGAAAACGGTTACAATTTAAGGGAATTTCCCCTTTACCCTGACCCAATGACCCTCTAGATATGAACTTGCCCCTTGGCCCTCAAACAAACTAAGTATTTCTACAGATCACATTTAGCTGAGATGCAGTTGTTCCCCATTACATTGAATGTCCTGTGATTTACAGATATGTCAACACCTGTGTCATATATTGAGGAAAGGTGCATTCAAAATCTATCCCACATGCACGGACAACACAGAAGTTTCTAAATGTAGCTAAACTAAGGGCACTACATCAGAGCAGGCTACGCTGTCAATGTAGCACTACTTATATGTTTGCGACTAACACTGAACGTGGTGCTCACCTTTGGCAGCTTTGCCCACAGATATGTTGTATGTTGGCTCTTGTGATGCTCCTCCTGAACTCTTTGTCCGGATGTCCATTGTGCAGTCGGTATCAACTAGAAGGCTGTCTCTGATTACGGAGCACTTTTTTTTGCCTAAGGTCAACCCACACGTGAAGAATGCCATGCGGTCCTTTCCAGCCAATACGTCGATTTCTTCAGGCTAGAGGGGGACACAAAAATCAAGAAGTCAGGTACATCTCTTTTAAAATGGAAAATGTAGATTAATGCAGGCAGCGACTCTTTTCTGTTTTTCCTTGGTGGTGATTGGTGGGTGTTTTTCATTTCTCTTGTTGAAAATCATTCTAATTTATTGCATCAAGTGTGGGCGCTGTGAAGCCTTCTGAGACTGATTTAAGTGCTATACAAATAAACAATTAATTCCTCTGCCTCTCCTCTGAGCTTTTAATTTTGCTCTTTTTCCTCTACAAGCAATACCTTACAGTGCTATCACTGGACACATCCCTGAATTTTTACATTATTTATGAAGCAAAAAAAAAAGGTTAAATAATTAATTTACCAATTAGAAACTTTTTCAATATTTCTTATTATGAAATATTTGGTCAAAACATCTCTTACGTGGTTGAGAACATATTCATGTTTTCATAGGATTTGAACATTGATTATCAAAAGTAGGAGTACATATTTTAGGTTTTAGTTAAAGGTTCTGAATGAAAAATTGGGAACATTTCTATTGCCTCCACACAGCTCTCAACATGGCAACAGCTGAGCCAGCAACTCGTAGCTAACGATGCTAACAGCGAAAATAACGGCAGATACTGCTGACAGAGCTACATGTTAACCGGAAGCGGAGGGTGGGTGCTACACTTCTGCAACAGCGCCGTCGGTCGGACAGCATTATCACCAGTAACCGCCATATGAGCGCAGTGCAGAGCAGCTGCCATGAACTAGCCAGTGGGGGCAAGCTCACATGCACAAAAAGCATGCGAAGCCAGCCTGGCTATGTCAACAAAACACGTAGAGGCTCGGATTACGCCAAACACAGAGGGAGAGCGACTTCATTCTCTGCTCAGGTAGACATTACTCTACTATATCTTAACATAGAAAATAGTTGTTTGCTGCTATGTTAATGCTCTGGAAATCATAAAGAGCACCTTTAACTATTAAAAACTAAATAATAGTGTGAAGACATGACATACAGCTGTACTTGCAGGTAAACAGAGCCAGTTCCCCAAGTTCATCTCAAAATAAACACAGCACCACACTCCCACACAGCATAAAAACAACTCACCTGCAGCTCTCCAGTGTGGCTTTAAGAGACATTACGAGGTTATACACTGTCAGAGCTCTTATAAACCATGCAGTTT
The DNA here is from genome assembly GCA_916701665.1 of Sebastiscus tertius. Lineage (NCBI taxonomy): Eukaryota > Metazoa > Chordata > Actinopteri > Perciformes > Sebastidae > Sebastiscus > Sebastiscus tertius. The sequence goes on from CAKAOH010041364.1 coordinate 45,178, forward strand.
TAGACATGTATTTCTGTGTACGTTGAATTCAAAGTCAGAAAATAAGCACCATGAGGACTGAATATGGAGGTTCAATTCTGGATGGCTTTGGGGTGCAAGTCTACAAATATATTTTATAAAAATGTATGCTTCCCTCTATATGAGAAGACATAATACTATGACTCAAGATCTTGGATATCTGAGGATTTCACTGAATTCATAGATCCTAGCAGAATAAATATGGAGTAAAGTGATGCTTCAGACAGCCTCTAGTGACAGGAATATTACTCATTGTACTAGTTGAGTGCAATTTTAGTAATCTAGGACTTAAAGAGTAATGAAGTGATTTTGAAATATGTATCTATAGGCCTACATTAGGTGTGTGTGAAGCTCAGTGGATGTATTATATATTTTTTTATTATTCATCTACATAAAAATGTTATCAATAAGACCTTTAAAGCATGCTCTACTGCTGCAACACTTTACGAAACACTCTACATTAGTGGAGCAAATAATGTGAAATGTTTAAAATGTATACTTCATATACATTCACACTAGAACATCACAGGGGGTCCGAGTATAGAATAGATGGCAACATTGATCTCATTAGAAATCTAAATGATAAAATCTCTGATTAAAAGTGTTCAAATAGAAGTCATTTATATAATCAAATAGTTTCCAAGAAAAGGGGTAAACTACATTTTAGTTAGACAGGATAGTGTAGAACGCAGCAAGGGACTGCTTCTGTAACTGGCCAAGATGATAAGTACAGGTATGATGAATTTCCATTAAGAAACAGGGCTGCACTGTTCATGATTAAGGGCTCAGGTTATCATTCAATACTGGTTAATTACTGAAGATTATATCTGTTCCTCAGTCTGATAAACTGCCCTTTAGGGGTGAAAGAAATAAAATAATTCACCCATGTATAATGTTTTTTTTACTATTTTGAAATAGATTTTTTTAATGTCAGAATCAATATATTTGCTTAATTTGAGTCTATGTGGAGGTTGAAGGAAACTACTGCTATTATTGTAGTCAGAATAACGTGAAGTCCTATCCGTTCTGCATCAGTCAACCAAAAACAAAGTGGAGAAAGTAGAAAATGGTGAAGGGTCCACGTGGATACGACCTGCACCCTCACATTTTAAATCCAAAGTGTTAAACACTACACATACAGTAAAAGTATGGAAACACTTTGGGTTTCACACATTGCCGGAAAAGCAGAGCTAGACATCATGGCTAAAGCTACATGCTAACTCTATCATGGACAGGAAGTGGTATCATATTGCGGTAACGTGTGATCAAGTATACTGTGATTTTCAAAAAAATAAATCTACTAGTTCCCAGTGATTATCGAATAGTATTTTTGCTTGGAATGCACATCCCTACACTACATACACATAATACATACATGGAAATAAGATCGATTGGATTATATTACACTTATGTCTCTTATAAATTAAAAAGAAAATATCACTGATTTGTGAGGGAAATGTCTTTAATCTTTGATTTTTGGGTCGCTGGAAATTGTTTTATTAACAATGCTTGACAATAACTGATATAGTTGACTTCCAGACCCCCCCCCACACCCACCCACCCACACCCACAGAGAGAGGTGAATTGTCCCAGCCCTACTGCCTTTTATCATTTACCCATTTACCAGGTGAAACACTGGCTGAAACTAAATCAAACCGGTGATCACTGATTATTGATTGAGAACATACATTAAATATGTAAATTGATTGTAATGTATGATGTTGCATCATGTGATTTTATGTAAGATGTGCTATTCTGTATTTTTTTTTTTTTTTATTTATTTTCTTTTTCTTAAAAGCCTAACCAGGGACAAGGTCTGCAAATTAGACATGGCTAGAAGTCCTATATACCTTGCATCAGTTGCACTTTAATTAAGTGTAACAATGCCTATGTATTGTCCCTGTCAAATAAACTAAAAAATATGATTTCTCAGAAGTCTTTATAGATATTTAAATCCATATCCCCCTCACAAACACTAACCAGACACTTCCACGCCACACCCACCCACACGCCTTTTTTGATATATTTACTGTATTGTTATTTTATATCTTGTTCTAATTGTTTATTATCACTATTATGTAGTCATATTATTTCTTTATATTAATCTTGTCTCTCGGTGGAGGCTTCAGATAAGCCCAGTGTTTTTTTTGCCTCTTCCTGCACTGTATATTATTCATTTATTTTTTTTGTTATGTTGTATAGTCTTAAATTGTGCAAAACAAATAAATACATGAAATTACAATAATTTTCTATAATTAAAAAAACAAAAATGTCGATGACATTGTTAATAGCATCCAATGTCACTGAGTTTCTGACTAAGAATTTGTTGCAAAGCTGTTTTTAAACTGTGCTAAGTTGGTCAGAAGAGTAGCTGGTGCTCCTACTGCTGAGAAAGGACATCCAGCCATGCACAGATGAAAAGGTCTGTTTAAAGACTCAGCTGACTCCGTTATACCACAGCCAGCAAGTCCTAGTAGGCCCACTTCAGCTGACTAAAACATTATGCTGAGAATATCTCAAAAAAGGTCTGGAAACTATTAATAATCCACTTTGTGACTGTTTCACCGCCCTGTCTTTATTAAAACGTGTTTATTAAAGCGGGTTTCTTCTGTGAAGCAGTCTGAAGAACAAAAGGCGTCGCCCGTTAACTCCAGAACTGCACCGTCATGGCAACACACACGGAACCCTTCAGGAAGAAACCCAGAAACTCGACGGATCTCCACTGATACCGTTAGCATGAAGCTAAGCTACACGTTGAGGCCCAGTCACACAATTAATTACATTCATCGGGAGTCCAATAATACTCGTGTTCCCGCACACTAGCACTGCAGTTTCACATGTTCTGGTTTAGCTTTCTGTTTTCCTACAGCCCATTTTGATTAGCAAATGTTACACTATAACATGCTAAAACAGGCTAACCCTGGTAGCAAGCCGGCTGTGGCTTCACATTAGCTTTCTTCACACAGACAAGGAAACGCGATCAATGTATTCAAGTGTTCATAAAGGACAGCATGTTATCCTGTCTGGACACTCCCAAGTAGCAGACACACCTATGGTTCACAGTTCAGTTATGTAGCACGGATAATCACCTCATGTCTAACATGAATCATTATGTATTCACCAAACACACAACACATTTTGTAATTATTGACTAATAATTTATTTAACGGACAAAAATGGAGGCTCAAAGGAAGCACCGGGTTGTTTCAGCTTCACGTTAAGCTTCACATTAACTGCCGGTTAATCTATTAACGGCTTTAACGGTTACTTAAAAAAACGAATGGAAAGTTACAGCGTTCAAAATGTGGACCGTTGCAACCAAACGTCAACGGCTCGATTAGCTTCCATGAACAAAATGAATGAGAGAGTGTGTGTGTCCGCCATCTTAGAAACTAAGGGGCGGTTGGTAGCGGTTAGCGGGATTCACAGACGACCAACGGTCACGCACCGCCATGTGAGCACCGCTAACTCTACGCTATTAGCGTAGTGCTAATAATGAGTTTCTAATGGGGATGACCGACCTGATTTTTTAGCTAACCGTGAGCTGTAGTTTGCTAATAAATGTTAACGTTTTACTGCTAGTAAATCAGACGGTGTAGCACGTTTAAGTTAGAATAAATGAGTATGCTTTCACAGACAACGAGTAGGAGGAAAACGAGAGCGACCAGCGGCGTCAAGAAGGCACGCGAGTTAGCAGCCGCTAACTTTACGCTACTAGCGTAGTGCTAATAATGAGTTTCTAACAGGGATGACCGGCCTACTGCTCGGCAACACTACTGCTGAATCAGACAGTGTAGCATGTTGAAGTTAGCCAGCACAAAGGGACATAATCTAAATTAATTGAACACTAGTTTAACGTTAGAATAAATGGGTGTGCTTTGTCTCGACTTGCTCACGTTATCTGACCGGTTATCATAAGCTAACAGGGCTAGTTAAAGCTAGCTAATGCTAGTTCGAGGTATCGTTATTCATTGGCTTTTGTCATCTCCGGTGAGTATTTCTCCAAAAACAATATAATATTAAGACTACAAAGTGTGTCAAATGTAGCAGAAAATGTATAAAGAACGACAAAGACTTGGTGGTTTGGTTGAAAAGCATTGGTGCTTCTCCGTGCCAGTGCATGTTGATGGTGAGCAGCGGGCACCACCATGTGTACCACTCACACAGCTCTGCTTTATCTTCTCTCTACACAAGGCCTGGCGATGCAGACTAACACACCCAGCATGCTTAATGTACATTTCATCCTCTCATCATGCAACCCTAGACACACACACAGACAGAGAGAGCATATACTGACCGTCATGTTGGTAAAGGTACCGCCGGCAGACGATGCCCAGACGTATTTGGCGTCCGTGTACCCAACAATGGCCGCGTCCTGGCAGAAGCCATCAGCCATCAGGTTGTCCACGTAGCATTGCCAAGACATGTTTGTTTCTGTGAAAATTTAGTTCTCTAATAAGATGGACAAAAAAATATACGCAGAGGGGATCAAGTTAGGTCACAAAACGTGTCTTGAGCTGACGAAGAAGAAGCTGTATCTATCGGTGGTTTAACGTGGGCCTCCAGCAAGCAAGAACCCCCCCCCGACTCCGTCAAGTTCCGGCTTTCGTCTGGTCTACAGGCAACAGAGAGAAGAGCCGCTGCGATCGGACGGGCGCTTGGGTGTAGTCCTCCCTAAATCACTCCGCCCAGGTCGTGGTTCGCCCCTACTGCCTCATTGCATAATGTACTGCTGCGGCGGAGGAATATATCGTGGTGAAAAAAGCAAGACAGACTATTTTTTTTCTCTCCACCACATCAAAGATTTGTTTCAGCTTCACATTCTTTGTTATTATTTCATGACTAATAACGAGGAGGTTCAACCAGTCAAAATGCACATTTACACACATTTAAATTTACAAAACAGAGTTCTTTGTCATAGTTTCAGACTGATGTACAATCTCTGAGATTTCATTTTTTATAAGCAAACTAGTGCAAAAAGCAAGGCAGACTATTTTTTCCTCTCCACTACATCAAAGATTTGTTTCAGCTTCACATTCTTGTTATTATTTCATGAGTTATACAAGGACAAGGTTCAACCAGTCACACCTTTACACACATTTATGTATATGTGTATTTATGTATATTTTACAAAGCAGAGTTCTGTCATAGTTTCAGGCTGATGTAAATCTCTGAGATTTCATTTTCAAAGCAAACCGGTGCAAAAAAGTTGAATTACACGGCATATCAACTTATTTTTAATACACAATTCACATTTACCTTATGATGATCACTGAAGCCACATTGGCCATCACCTCTTTTGTTAAGCACTAAATCACGGGTCATTTACAATATCTTCATGTCACTCTTAATTAAAGATTTATAGCTACCTCACTTCAATCAGCTGGACAAATGGACACATGTACACAATCAGCAGATTGACCCAAATCCATAATTTATGTTGGATTTTATTTTTATTTTTGATTGTTCAGCAGTCCTTTGGGTCACCCTCAAAAGGGTAGCAATCAAAGTAGCAATCATACACTCTCATTATGCTATTTAGCAATTTTGGATATCCAATATACATGTCTTAAATATCTCTGGATGATGAGAAATATTGTGCTGTAAATAGCTTCTGCTTTTGGCAGTATAGAAACTAAACCTGTGTAAGTTATATTCCTCAAAGTAGGAGACTCTCTGCCATCCTTAGTGCTGTGTTGGAGAGAGAAGCTGTATTTCCATATATGTGTGCACGTTTACATTTTAAGCATAGTTTACTCTCCTGAATGTCTTCCAGTGATTAAGCAGCAGGGATGTTGTGCGGTTTCACAATTTTTTTCCCCATGAGTTTTCCACTATTTCAGTCTGGGATACATCTTTATAATGTAAAATCCTTGTGTGTACACCAAGTGTCATTAAATTGGTGAATTATTGTGGGGTAGAGCCTTTTTGGAGAATATTTGTTATTGTTCACACTGTTAGTGTTATTCAGCGTTGATAGACCTTTGCATTTGGTGAGCTCACATAAAAAGAACAAAACGGAAACCAAGACATCACATACATTAACTACACTGAGACATGAAACAAGTGGTAAAACAAAACAATAAGCCTTTATTCATTAAAGAATAAGATAAATAGATAAACAATTCTATCCTTTCTCTCTGTAAAATTAGCAGAACACAAAGACAGACTGTAAACTGAAGAACTGAAAATAAAAACTGATGTTTAATTTATCTCATATATCTGAAATGCTGCGTTACTTCTCCCCTTTTTGTGAATTGATGTCTGCGAGGTTTATCCAGGGAAGATTTTTCCCTACTTCTGAGAACTATATTTCAACACCATGCATCCTGTTTCACGCTTAGTAGCACAAGTTCACACCTGGGAGCTATTTCTATTGAGCAGGTGTATACAATAGCTTATAGGCACCTTGTTCAAATCAACCACAGTTAAGGAGTGAATGGAGAACATTAATCAGTGACTTTCACTGCTCAGATAAACCTCAAAGGGCATCAGATCAATCATTTACATTCAGACTCAGTGTAAATATAAATGTAAGTGAGAAACTAGACAACAATCACAAGTGGCTCAACTTCACTTCACTGAGCTCACACTGCACAGACACTGCTCATGTTTCTACATCATGTGACAATTTTATTTTTATCTAGAAACTTCCAGTGAATTCTCTCTCTTCTCTCACTTCCTGGTAAGAATGAGTGCAGAAAAAAGTTATTAATTGACCAGGCAGAAGGAAGTGAGCGCGATTTGTCAATCAGCCAGCCACACCCATATCCTGTTCTCTCATTGGATGCCGTCAGTTTCCATGGCCACCTCTGTTTTGCACTTCTGCTCTGTCAAAATAGTAGCAGTCAGGCTGTGCATGAGTCATGGAGATACAGAAAGGAGCTAACTTGTTTGCTTTAGAAAAGGCTTGTTTTTTTAGACAAAGCTGTTAGCATGGTGTATTGTCATCATATAACAGCTGGAGATGAACACAGCAAGTAGCAATCCTCGAGTTTTCCTGCAGGCTATACCTCCGATTTGTTTCTTTTTTTGCAGATACATGGAGTGCATATTTTCCTTGCATGGTAGAAGTTTGAACACATTATTTCAATTTACTGTGAAGTGCTAAAAGCAAACCCCATAGTTTTCAGTGTTAAAGAGAATAGGAGTGCACACTCTGACTCTGCACTGTGGCTTCCTGTTGGCTCAGCAGCCGGATGCATATACCATGTGCCTGCAACTGATTTACAACTTAACACATTGTTATTTTTTCCGTCTTTCTTGCCTCTACTGTAGAGGCATGTAGAAGCTCTACATGCATACATTTCTAATGAAGTAGAAAACCTTAAGACTACAAAGGAAGTAAAAGTAATGTAAAGGTTTTTGAAAGACACCAATACTTTTGCAGTGAAGCTGCTGACAGCCAGCATTGTGTGCCTTTATGGCCTGTGACCTCATAAAACAAGGCGGTGCATACTTCCCAGTCATTCAGGCTGTTTCATTTCTGACCCCTGCATGTTTAAAACCCATAAGCTAACTTGTAAATCATAAGTTACATCACTAACACTTTTATTTTGCATTTATATATTCATTGCTTTTAAAGGATAAGGCTGGCGATATTCTATATTTTTATTGTTGTCAACAGATCCCATGAAAAGACCAAATAATGTGTAAGTCCATCCCTCAACACGCTCCAACTTCTCTTTTTAAAAAGGCTCAAGAATTTCCTAACACAGCTTGACTGTAACTTTTAGCAAATGATACTCAAACAGGAGGAAATTGTGTATGCTGTATCAACGTGGAGCTAATTTTAGATACTTCTACTGGGTAGATTAGTAATGGAGTACTACAGCATTTCATGTGTTTGTTTGTTTATAGGAGAAAAGTAAGTATAGTATATTTTTATGTAAAATGTTAATCTAAAAAATTATCTAGTGACTACAGCTCTCAGATAAATGTAGTGGAGTAAAAAGTACAATATTTACCTCTGAGATATAGTACACTAGAAGTAGAAAGTAGTACTAAAAGTGTTCACAGTAATAAAAAAAATAGTATATTATGTTTACAGTGAGAGTAGGATTGACTCATAAGAAACTACAGTATGTGCCTTGGTAGCCGAGGGGTTACAGCGCATGCCATATAATCGCAACGTCCCAGGTTCTTTGTTGCATGTCATGCCCCCCTCTCTCTCTCTCTCCCCAAATTCTACACTGTCATCTGTCAAATAAAGGCGAAATGCAAAAAAAAAATGGTAGGCTAACGAAGGAACATGTCACCTGGTGCAACAGTATGGCTCATTCATGTGTTTTTAATAGTCTTTGGATAACAACCGAGGTCTCTGGCACAGAGAAATATCAGGTATATTAGGATTTGGCTACACAGGCAGTACTTCTCAGTAGGATCTTGATTAGATCTGTGGTTTTGGTCTTTGAATGAGACCGTTTGACATTTGTTTTTCAAAGGTTCTGTTTTTATTGAAAAAAAACTGTAGAATCCCATGATATCTCACCAGCTATGTCAGTTTAAGGGACAATATGAGGTCTTTGTCAATTAGTTAGTTTGTCAGTTTGTCAGTTGTTGTTTTTCCTCATATTTCTGTAAGGCCGTAAAACTGTCATCCTTTGGTCTAATAGGCGTTTTTCACAGAAGACATTGTGAATTGTCACAGCAGGAAAAGCACAGGTGTAAATAATTAAATTAATGACAGCTGAATTCCATTTAGCTGCTTTGATTTCAGGTTGCTGATATTGCGCATGCTGGCTCACTGCCACTCTCACTGGGACTCTTGAATAGAGCAGAGCCATCGTTAGTGTTATTAGTAACACCTGTGCTTTTCTAACTGTGACAAGTCAAAATGTCTGCTGTGAGAAAGGTCTAATTAGCACAGGTGTTTCTCAACACAGCTACCTCAGGTATATACCCAGTGTTAATTGATACGTTTACACTGAAATGAGTACAGGAGTCGATCAAGAGTAATCATTAATCAATATTACAAGCAACCAACCAACAGGAAAGAGGTCAAAGGTCAGAGCCACAGCTGCCTGCGGGGTTTGAAGTTATTAGCTTGCAGTCCTTACTTTAACTCTGACCCTGCAGAAGCCTCTGCTTTGCCTTGTATAGTCTATATAACACAATTCAGGCCATTTCTTCACCTCAATTGGACAAAATTATTTATTCATGACCCTAGTTCACTCTTTGTCTTGCGTAGCAGTAGAAGAATTAGGCCTATTTTTACCTCACACAGACGAACGCTCTCTAAGGCCGATATGCTTTGGTGTATTTTTAATAAGGCGTATCGCTAAATAAATAATTTTCACTCCGTGATCTTGGGATTCAAGCTCAAATCACACCATTATTACATATATTTTTCATTTTCATAAATATTTAACTCACTTGACAACTCACTATAACTAAACAAGGTGAGTGACGCTGCTGTAAATTGGTGTTAATATAGAGAAATTCCTCATACTTTTCCTTACAGAGTTTCATCAGTGTGAGTGTGGGGTTTCCTGAAACAAATCTCAACACCAACAACCATGATTTAAAAGAAATCAAGCTTTCCGTTGTCATTCCTTCCTCTGGAACGGCTCGGCAGTGTAAGGGCATTAAATATTGAGCAGCAGCAGGTAGGGAAGATGGTGCTCTGTTCCTAGAAAATGTCTCCTCTCTGCTCACCAGGTCCCAGGTCTGTCACACACAAAGGAAATCAATAGCAGCCAATAGTAGGGGGGGGGGGCAAAGGATGCACACGTCCTCACCATTTGAGAGATACAGTGGCAGGCATCTAACACATGACTTGTCAGAGCTGGAAAAATACCATTGTCATTTGATAACATATCTCTTTTGGGATAAAACGTGACGATCAGCTCGGCCAGCTCCAGTAACCTTTGCCCCCTGAGAAAGGTCAACATGGGAGATCAAAGGTGGTCCATCTGCACGGCCAGTGGAGTCAGTGTGCAGCGTACAATGAGGCAGTCTCTTCAGAGACCTGGGGGGGGGGGGGGGGGGGGGGGGGGGGGGGGGGGGGGGGGGGGGGGGG
>CAKAOH010041372.1:1672-11737 GCA_916701665.1 Sebastiscus tertius
GCAGATTCACTTAAAAAACGTAAGTACCCTTTGGTACACTTACGTAGCGGACACACCGAGAGGCCAGGGTAGCTTTTAGTGGGAGTTGTGATTGCCAATTTGTGGAGAACACACTACTGGTCCTGGTCTCTGTATTTCAGTTTCGGACGGTGCTGGAGAGACGGCTGAGACGGGCAGACGGCTGGTAGGAGTACGGGAGGAACTAAAACGCGGACACAGAAGATTTACTGGATTGGACTGGTTTAGACTGCACTGGATTGAAGAGCCGGATTGGACTACACTGGATGACTGGATTGGACTGGACTTTTTTATAGGGTTTTAACCTTGCTGCTAGTAGCATTTTATTCCTTTTAGCTTTTAGATTAATTAATTTTAGACCCATGTTATTTTAATTACAATAAATCTGGTTTTAATTTGATTTTGGACTTCTGTCTGGTTTTTAACTCTGTTCCCCTGATTTTAAAGAACCTGAATTCATCAGAGTCCTAGGCTCAAACATTTCCTAGGTGGCGTTGTCGGCTTTTAACAGAAAACATTAATTTTTAAATCTCACTAGTATTTTAAGTTGCGGCCTTGTTGTTGGGCCCGGGCCACACCTCTCCACTTCTTCTACCAACCAGAACAAAAGTCTCCTTTTTTTCAAAGAATAAAAGTTTTCTATTTCTGTAAATAACACATCAACAATGAGACCCATGTTGTTTTGGAATACCATTAGCAAAACAATGAAAAAGTGATGTATAAAGTGAAAAACGCCAAAAGTTGCAACTGATTGATCTTTATTAGGACAATACACTACACATGACAGTCGATTATTATTATGACTGGGAGATGTGTTGCATGATTCATTTTGCACATTCATTTATCTGTTGCACATATCAGTCCTGCAGCACCTGCCAGATGCTACGTTTGAATTAGTCAGCATTGCACAGTCAGAAGCAGTCATGCAACCCTGCATGTAGCTGACATCTGTGAAAACATGGAAAAAGACAGGATAGATTATTAGACTTTGACAAGTTTTCAATGAAAGTAACGACTCTGAACTGATCCAGGAGATTTTTTTTTTCTCCCCTATTATATTTTTGAGTACACTTCACTTACGGGGTCCAGCTTGAATGATGATGCTGGCACAGACGTTATTTGATCCGGCACAGGTCTCCACAGGGCCTGGACATATCTTTGAGGTGCCTCCACAGTGACACTGCAAGGCTTCACCTGAAAAAAAAAAAAGAAAAATCATGTTCAACTGTTGTATACAAACAAGTGATGCATTTTCACTGCCACAAATGATTGATCTTTAGCTCTGAAAACAGCTCAAAACAGACACAGTGGAAACTTAATATTAATTGACAAATATTAATAATCAGCTGCAGATTCTTGTGGAGGATGTCTTTCAATTTCTGGTGAAATAGGCTGCAGGTGTTTGTTGTGTTTCCTGAACATTAACTCACCCTGGCTGACAACCACCAACACCAGAAGAGCGAGAATCACAGTCTTCATGTTTTCACGTATCTGCACACCGATGTCTACATGGATGAAGCAAAAGTGTGAGAAATCAAATGCCATATTTACCTGGAAGCACCTTCACGATCGACATATGAAAAAACCTTAAAGATATCCCACCTGGCTAATTCTCCTACTGAAGTGTTGATACCTCAGATGTCTACTGCCAGCCTGCAAGTTTCCTTTTTATTGGGACTTGTTGAGCAATCAAGGAAATTCCAGTGTATCATTAACTCTGATGTTGTCATTTGGGTTTCCCTCACAAACAGAGTGACTTATCAAGATCAGACATGGATGCTGGGAAACCCCGCTATGACCACACTGATTCACCAGGAGAAAATAGAAATATTTTCAGTTGTCATATTTTAAAAATCAGCCTACTCGATGCTTGTTAGCTTTAAATAGTCTTAAAGTGTTTTAAGTATTTTTCCTGCATGAAAACATTTGTGAAGTACAAGTTGAACTTGTACCTAACCTAAAGATCATTTCCCAACGAGTGAAATTACTGGGATTTTCCCAAGAGGTGTGGCCGAAAGCTCCTGAACATTTCCAGTAAGTGGACATTGTGATCAGAGAAAATCAGAGAAGCTGTTTTGCAACAAACACAAACTTGGCTGAAAATGATAAGACAAACTGAAAAAAAGAGGAAGCTGATATTGAAGCAAAACAATAGAAAACAAAGTCAGCCAGCCTGAGGAACTGAGAAAGATCTACAGATGAGGAATGTAGACCAAAGAAGCTCTATAGTGACCCTCTGTAAGAAACAAAACACTGCCTCTCCACTTCTTCTACCAACCAGAACAAAAGTCTCCTTTTTTCAAAGAATAAAAGTTTTCCATTTATGTAAATAACACACCAATAAGACTGATGTTGTTTTGAAATACCATTAGCAAAACAATGAAAAAGTGATGTATAAAGTGAAAAAGGCCAAAAGTTGCAACTGATTGATCTTTATTAGGACAATGCAACACATGACAGTAGATTATTATTATTATTACTGGGAGATGCGTTGCATGATTCATTCTGCACATTCATTTATCTGTTGCACATATCAGTCCTGCAGCACCTGCCAGATGCTATATTTGAATTAGTCAGCATTGCACAGTTATGTGCAGTCATGCAACCCTGCATGTACAGTAGCTGACATCTGTGAAAACATGGAAAAAGACAGGATAGATTAGACTTCCTCAAGTTTTCAATGGAAGTGATGACTCTGAACTGATCCAGGTGATGTATACTTTTCCTTCTTGTTTTATTTTAGCAGAACAGCACGCTTAAGGAACAGCCTGTACTTACGGGGTCCAATAGGATACTTCAAAAGCCGCTATAACCCCACTGATTCACCAGGAGAAAATGAAAATATTTTCATTCGTCATATTGTAAAAATCAGCCTACTCAATGCTAATGTTAGCTTTAAATAGTCTTAAAGTGTACAAGTATTTTTCCTGCATGAAAACATTTGTGAAGCTCACGTTGAACTTACACCTAGAGATCATTTCCCAACGAGTGGAATTTGCCCTCCACCTATCATTTGGAAAGCAGCATGCAATGTTGAAATAGCACCATTATTTTACCATAAAAACAACAACAGATCACACAAATTAGTAAAGATATTCAAATATGAGAAGTTTAACTTGAAGGTTCATTATAGACCTTGGAAATTGTAGTTTGACAAACTTTTGGCACAAAGTATTGTTACTGGGATTTTTCTAAGTGGTGTGGCCAAAAAGCTCATGAACATCGTTTCTGTTTTGCAACAAACAAACTTGGCTGAAAATGATCAGACAAACGAAGTTAAATTCTAATGGAAAGTGAGAAATTGAAGCAAAACAATAGAAAACAGGTGTGGAAATGATGTCATTCAAATCAGGATCTTATAAAACATTACAGTCTTCATGTAAGGGAGTTTTAAAGAGGACCTATTGTGTTTTTTTCCACCTTTCCTTTAGTGCATTATATATTTTTTTGGGCATGTTAAAGGTCTGCAAAGTTACAAAGCCCAAAGTCTACACCAAAGGGAGTTACTCTCCTCCACAGAAACACTGCTCCTGAACGGCCTGAAACGCCTTGCTTGAAGTCCCGCCTTTTCTTCTGTAACGTGTTGATGTCACCAAGTAACACATTTTGCCTAGTGGCTAGTTTGGCATGCCCTCAAACAAAACTAGCTCAAGCAGAAATATAAGCTATTTGTATACAAAAACAGGATAATGTTGTACATTTTGTAATTTGGTTAAAAAAAAAAAAAAAAAAAAGGTGATTCAAAAAAGTGAATACACCTGTAATGTGCAGTTTGGCCTTTAATATGAAGTTGTAAGTATCTCCAGTCTGTTTTTTTTTTTTTTCCAGAATAAACAGTTTCTTTATAACAATAATTGTAAATAACAACTGGTATCAACACACCAACTATTAGATTCATGTTGTTTTGAAAAGTGATACATACACAAATTGAAGGGAAACAGTTGCAACTGGCTGATCTTCATTATGTAACCCAACACAGTATAGAGAATGGCCGATGCAATGCTACTGCAGAAACCCACGGGCAATAGGCCTCAATTACTTGAGTGTTGACACAAATAAATTCACAAATTCAAGAGAGAGCGGGAGACGTGCATTCAGTTCAACACTCAAATTTATTGAATAAAAAGGGAAAAAATTATGGAAATGGATAGCCTAAAAAAAAAATCATAAATTAACAATATTTATTCAACAATAATAAATAGTTAAAATGGCTTATCCATAAAAACGCTGACCCCCTTCCTTTTTATTGGGACTTGTTGCACAATCGATGTGAATCCAGTGTATCATTAACTCTAAAACTGTCATCTGGGTTTTACTCACACTCTTACTTACTTATCAAGGTCAGACGTGGATGCTGATAAACCCAATATGACACCACTGATTCACCAGGAGAAAATACTAATAATTTTTATTGTCATATTTGTAAAAAAAAAAAAAAGAAAACAACCTCTCACAGACTTATTATGTTGTAAACGAGAAGTTGTTTTCCAACAAATGAAATTTGCTGCACTACCATTCTGTGTGCAATGTTGAAATAGCACCATGTTCTTGAGAAATGGTGACTTTTATGGGCTCTGTTGATTTTAGTTCTCATTGTTTTATTATAACAGATCACACAGAAATGAGAAAAAAATCAAATACAAGAAAAGTTCACCTTGAAGGTTCATTATAGACCTTGGAAATTAGAGTTTGACAACATATTTTTTTAGCCCAAAGTATTGTTACTGGAAATATCCCAAGAGGTGTGGCTGAAAGCCTCAGAACATTTCCAGTAAGGGGACATCGTGATAAGACTTTTATTTTTGGGTCAAAATCAGACGTCAGCTGGTGTTGGCTATTTAAAAAAACAGATGAAAAAAAACAAAAAAAAAAACTCTCACTGAATCAATGCCAATATAAGTTTAAATATTCTGACAAACTAACAAACAAACAAAAAAACATGAAATTGTTTTCCAACACTTGAAATTTGCCACACCACCATTTGGTGTGCAATGTTGAAATAGCACCAAACCATTCTGCCTTTGCTTATTGTGACTTTTCGCTACGTGGCGTGTTTCTGGCATTCTGGTAAAAATCAAAAATAGATAAATAAAGAAGCAAATTAAAACAGAAATATTATGTTACATTTCATCAATTAATTAATGGATACATTTATTTTTAATATTATTGTTGCTACATTTAATGACATATTTATTAATTTATCAAGTCATTAATTTATTAATTTATTTTTTATTTTGGCAGGTTCCGTCCTCCATAGCAATCTACTGAACTAAGGCAGTGAAATACACACACTGGGTTTCCTTTTCTACCACTCTTTGCAGCATCTCATCTCCCACAAGGTGGTGCAATGTGACCGAGAAAGAGAAAACTCAGCAGAGCCTGTGTGTGATCTGCAGTCCTGAGATTCTTCCTCAGTGATAAACTGAAAGAAGCTGAGATATGTGCCTCACAATCGTTTCAAGAGGTATTCCTGTCTAAGTCTCCTCTGTGAAACTGTCTAACGAAGGCAAATATGCCAAAAATATAGATAAAAAAGGATGGTAAATATGTCATTTGTCCCGCCCTAACAGGTGCAATAGAGCTAACAGGAGAGTCAGGGAGATGTCAATCAAGTACAGTCTGTTCTGAAAAAGGCTTTAGTCAGCCAAATGATTAGAAGCCATGGATGTGCGAGGCCTTTAATGGTTTTAATATGAAGTTGTATCTCCAGTCTGTTTTTTTCCCAGCATAAAAGTTTTCTATATAACGCAATAGCTGTGAGTAACAACACACCAAACAACAATTAGACTCATGTTGCTTTGGAAAGTGATATCAACAAATTGAAAAAGGAAAATAGTCGCAACTGATTGAACTTTATTAGGACAATTCAGAAATACACAACACATGACAGAAGATTCATATTCTTACTGGAAGATGTGTTGCATGATTTATTTTTCTTTTTGTGTTGTTCATTTATCCGTTGCAGAGATCCTGGGTGCAGCAAACGTGATATGCTGCCTGTGAACTCATGGCATAGCACCGCCTTCTGTCCATGCAACCCTGAATGGAGTTGACATCTGTGGAAACATGGAAAAAGACAGGATGGATCAATAAGTAATGATTCTGAACTGACCCAGGTAATGTATTTTTTTTCCTTGAAGGAAAGGCCTATACTTACGTGATCCGCCTGTAATGATGATAAGGGCACAGACTTTATCTGATCCGAAGCAGGTCTCCTGACATGAAATGCCTTTACAGTAACACTTCAAGGGTCCACCTGGAAAAGAAAAATAAATCATGATCAACTGTTGTATCCAAACTAGTGCTGCATTTTCACTGCCACAAATTATTGTTCTTTAGCTCTAAAATCAGCTCAAACCAGACACACTGGAAACACAATATTAATTCACAGATATTAATAATCAGCTGCAGATTCTTGTGGCTGGCTTTACGGAGGATGTCATTTAATTTCTGGTGAAATAGGCTGCAGGTGTTTATTGTGTTTCCTGAACATTAACTCACCCTGGCTGACGTCAACCAATACCAGAAGAGCGAGAATCACAGTCTTCATGTTTTCACGTGTCTGCACATCGATTTCTGCATGAATGAATCAAAAGTGTGAGAAATCAAATGCCATATTATTGGAGCACTTTCATCATGCAAAAGTTAAAAACCTTAAAGATATCTCACCTGGTGAAGTGTTGATACCTCAGATGCCTACTGCCAGGCTGCCAGCTTCCTTTTTATTGGGACTTGTTGCATAATCGATGTGAATCCAGTGTATCATTAACTCTAAAACTGTCATCTGGGTTTTACTCACACTCTGAGTGACTTATCAAGGTCAGACGTGGATGCTGAGAAACCCAATATGGCACCACTGATTCACCAGGAGAAAATACAAATAGTTTTTATTGTCATATTTGTAAAAAAAAACAAAAAAACAACCTCCAATTATTTGGAAAGTGATATCAACAAATTGAAAAAGGAAAACAGTTGCAGCTGATTGATCTTTATTATGACAATTCAGAAACATACAACACATGACAGTAGATTAATATTATTACTGGAAGATGTGTTGCATGATTCATTTTTCTTTTTGTGTTGTTCATTTATCTGTTGCAGAGATCCCAGATGCAGCAATTGGCATGTAGTGCGTGTGTACTCCACCATCTGCAGTCATTAGCATCCATGCAACCCTGAAGGTGCTTGATTTCTGTTGGAACATGGAAAAAGACAGGATGGATCAATAAGTAATGACTCTGAACTGATCCAGGTAATGTATTTTTTCTCATTGTTTTTTAGCTGAATAGTACACTGAAGGAACGGCCTATACTTACCGTAATCACTTTCATAGATGATGCTGGCACAGACTGGATCTCGTCCGCTGCAGGTCTGCTGACATGAGTTGCCTTTACAGATACACGTCAAGGCTTCACCTGGAAAAGAAAAAGTAATCATGTCCAACTGTTATATACAAACTAGTGCTGCATTTTCACTGCCACAAATGATTGTCCTTTAGCTCTAAAATCAGCTCAAACCAGACACACTGAATACATTATATTATTTTACAGGTATTAATAATCAGCTGCAGATACTTGTGGAGGATGTTATTATATTTCTGGTGAAATAGGCTGCAGGTGTTTGTTGTGTTTCCTGAACATTAACTCACCCTGGCTGACGACCACCAACACCAGAAGAGCGAGAATCACAGTCTTCATGTTTTCACGTGTCTGCACACCGATGTCTGCATGAATGAAGCAAAAGAAAAGTGTGAGAAATCAAATGCCATATTATAGGAGCACTGTCATCATGCACATGTTAAAAACCTTAAAGATATCCCACCTGGTGAAGTGTTGATCCCTCAGATGCCTACTGCCAGTCTGCCAGCTTCCTTTTTATTGGGACTTGTTGCACAATCGATGTGAATCCAGTGTATCATTAACTCTGACACTGTCATCTGGGTTTTACTCACACTCTGAGTGACTTATCAAGGTCAGACGTGGATGCTGAGAAACCCAATATGACACCACTGATTCACCAGGAGAAAATACAAATAGTTTTTATTGTCATATTTATAAGAAAAACAACCTCTCACAGACTTGAAATGTTTTAAACGAGAAGTTGTTTTCCAACAAGTGAAATTTGCTGCACTACTATTTTGTGTGCAATGTTAAAATAGCACCATGTTCTTGAGAAATGGTGACTTTTATGGGCTCTGTTTATTTTAGTTCTCATCGTTTTATTATAATAAGAAAAGATCACACAGAAATGAGAAACAACTCTTCAAATTTAACAAAAAATTACGTTGACGTTTCATTATAGACCTTGGAAATTAGAGTTTGACAACATATTTTTTTAGCCCAAAGTATTGCTACTGGAAATATCCCAAGAGGTGTGGCTGAAAGCCTCCGAACATTTCCAGTAAGGGGACATCGTGATAAGACTTTTATTTTTGGGTCAAAATCAGACGTTGGCTGGTGTTGGCTATTTAAAAAAACAGATGAAAAAAACAAAAAAAAAACTCTCACTGAATCAATGCCAATATAAGTTTAAATATTCTGACAAACTAACAAACAAACAAAAAAACATGAAATTATTTTCCAACACTTGAAATTTGCCACACCACCATTTGGTGTGCAATGTTGAAATAGCACCAAACCATTCTGCCTTTGCTTATTGTGACTTTTTGCTGCGTGGCGCGTTTCTGGCATTCTGGTATAAATCAAAGATAGATAAATAAAGAAGCAAATTAAAACAGAAATATTATGTCACATTTCATCAATTAATTAATGGATACATTTATTTTTAATATTATTGTTGCTACATTTAATGACATATTTATTAATTTATCAAGTCATTAATTTATTAATTTATTTTTTATTTTGGCAGGTTCCGTCCTCCATAGCAATCTACTGAACTAAGGCAGTGAAATACACACACTGGGTTTCCTTTTCTACCACTCTTTGCAGCATCTCATCTCCCACAAGGTGGTGCAATGTGACCGAGAAAGAGAAAACTCAGCAGAGCCTGTGTGTGATCTGCAGTCCTGAGATTCTTCCTCAGTGATAAACTGAAAGAAGCTGAGATATGTGCCTCACAATCGTTTCAAGAGGTATTCCTGTCTAAGTCTCCTCTGTGAAACTGTCTAACGAAGGCAAATATGCCAAAAATATAGATAAAAAAGGATGGTAAATATGTCATTCGTCTCGCCCTAACAGGTGCAATAGAGCTAACAGGAGAGTCAGGGAGATGTCAATCAAGTACAGTCTGTTCTGAAAAAGGCTCTAATCAGCCAAATGATTAAAAGCCATGGATGTGTAAGACCTTTAATGGTTTTAATATGAAGTTGTATCTCCAGTCTGTTTTTTTTCCAGCATAAAAGTTTTCTATATAACGCAATAGCTGTGAGTAACAACACACCAAACAACGATTAGACTCATGTTGCTTTGGAAAGTGATATCAACAAATTGAAAAAGGAAAACAGTTGCAGCTGATTGATCTTTATTATGACAATTCAGAAATACACAACACATGACAGTAGATTAATATTATTACTGGAAGATGTGTTGCATGATTCATTTTTCTTTTTGTGCTAATTTGAACATTTATCTGTTGCAGAGATCCCAGTTGCAGCAAACATGATATGATGCCCCTGAACTCATCTCATTGCACTGCCTTCTATCCATGCAACCCTGAATGTAGTTGACATCTATGGAAACATGGAAAAAGACAGGATGAATCAATAAGTAATGACTCTGAACTGATCCAGGTAATGTATTTTTGTCCTTGAAGGAACGGCCTATACTTACGTGATCCAGCTGAAATGATGATGCTGGCACAGACTTGATCTGATCCGTAGCAGTTCTGCTGACATGAGTTGCCTTTACAGATACACCTCAAGGCTTCACCTGGAAAAGAAAAATAAATCATGTTCAACTGTTATATACAAACTAGAGCTGCATTTTCACTGCCACAAATGATTGTCCTCTAGCTCTAAAATCAGCTCAAACCAGACACACTGAATACATTATATTATTTTACAGGTATTATTAATCAGCTGCAGATACT
>CAKAOH010041373.1:0-18234 GCA_916701665.1 Sebastiscus tertius
CGTTCAGAGATGGTATTCTGCATACCTTGGTTGTAACGAGTGGTTATCTGAGTTCCTGTTGCCTTTCTATCATCTCCAACCACTCTGCCCATTCTCCTCTGACCTCTGACATCAACAAGGCATTTCCGTCCACATCCCGCTCACTGGATCTGTTCTCTTGTTGGGACCATTCTCTGTAAACCCTAGAGATGGTTGTGGTGAAAATCCCAGTAGATCAGCAGTTTAATACTCAGACCAGCCCGTCTGGCACCAACAACCATGCCACGTTCAAAGTCACTTCAATCCCCTTTCTTCCCCATTCTGATGCTCGGTTTGAACTTCAGCAAGTCGTCTTCACCACGTCTAGACGACGTAATGCATTGAGTTGCTGCCGTGTGATTGGCTGATTAGCTATTTGTGTTAACAAGCAATTGAACAGGTGTGCCTAATAAAGTGGCCGGTGAGTGTGTATATATATATGTGTGTGTGTGTGTGTGTGTGTGTGTGTGGCTGATGTAATGTAATGTCTGCCTGACAATTATCTGCCAACAAAGTGACCGTCGTTGTGGCCTTGATGTTTACGCTGCATCAAGGTCCTGTGTGGTCATATACAGTAACACACACACACACACACACACGACAGAACGGTCTGCAGACGCAGCACAGACCAACCTAAGCAGGTAATTTAGCTATCAGTGCTCTGACAAGACCGTGTGTGTGTGTGTGTGTGTGTGTGTGTGTAATTAAGTGTGTGTGCATGTGTGTTGCGTGAAGACGAGGCTGCCTGGGGGAGGTGAAGGTAACAGCAGCAATCAGAGCTGCCAGAGGGCGGTCCCTGGAGACAAATCAAACATGATTGACCTGTTACATCAGCTGTGTGTGTGTGTGTGTGTGTGTGTGTGTGTGTGTGTGTGTGTGTGTTAGCGGGGGGGGGTTGAGTTGATGTACGACGTGACGGTGATTCCCTCTCGACTCCCCCCTGCTCATCCCCTCCATCACCTATAACTCAACGCAGGGAGACGGGTGAGAGATGGAGGTGTGTGGTGGTCGTTGGGGGGCGGGGGGGGGGGTGGGTCCGGTCGGTGACAGGCCGGCTCCTCTTTGAGTTTATCATTCCGGGATAACAAGGAAAAGACGGATGAGTTACAGCGTTTGACTCGCTGTTAGAGGGGGAGCGACGGCTCGGCCCTCCAGAACCAATTACTCAGGTTGTAATCGCAGCAGACCCGCCGCGTTCAGACGGAGACGTCCGACCGGAGGTGATGTCACTCAGGAAGGTCCTCCAGTAACTTGGTCAACTAACAGACTCATCGGTTTTAGTCGATATAACTGCAAACCTCTTAGGGCTGGGGCGATTCACCTATCACCTGATGCGATACCATCCTGATACCGGGGTGCCGATTCGATGTGTGTTGTGAGTTTTGTTCACCTTTTTAACACCAGACCAGGTCAGCATCCTGCAGCTCTTCAGCTCCTCTCCAGTGGCTCCATGTGGATTCATAAAACGGGAAATGAATACTGTCTATGGTACGACGGTACGACGGAGTGTTAGGACCACATTGAGGAAACAAAATAAATCTGAGATTTCGAGAATGAAGTCATAATATTATAAAATAGTAATTTTACGTGTTATTTAATTTTTTTCTCATAATGCTATAATTATATTCTCGTAATATTACAACTTTTTTCTTGTAAAGTTACGAGTTTGTCCTCGTAATATTACGACTTTACCGCCATACCGTAACGTTTCCTGTCCGTGACGGAGTTAGCGTGCAGCTTTAGCCGTGATGTCTAGCTCTGTTTAGTGTGAAAGCATCCCGATGATTTCACATGTTCTTCTTCTGTTTTTCAGGAATCGTGCTCGCCGACATCATCGAGAAGTACTTTGTGTCGCCAACGCTGTTCCGAGTGATTCGATTGGCCCGCATCGGACGGATTCTGCGTCTCATCAGAGGCGCCAAGGGCATCCGGACGTTACTGTTCGCCCTCATGATGTCCCTTCCTGCTCTCTTCAACATCGGGCTCCTGCTCTTCCTGGTCATGTTCATCTACGCCATCTTCGGCATGGCCAACTTCGCCTACGTGAAGCGGCAGGCGGGGATCGACGACATGTTCAACTTCGAGACGTTTGGGAACAGCATGATCTGCTTGTTCCAGATCACCACCTCCGCCGGCTGGGACGCCCTGCTCAGCCCCATCCTCAACAACTCCCCCGAGGAGTGCAACCCCAACATCCCCCACACCGGCACCACCGTCCGGGGCAACTGCGGGAACCCGTCGGTGGGCATCACCTTCTTCGTCACCTACATCATCATCTCCTTCCTCATCGTGGTGAACATGTACATCGCCATCATCCTGGAGAACTTCAGCGTGGCCACGGAGGAGAGCACCGAGCCGCTGAGCGAGGACGACTTCGAGATGTTCTACGAGGTTTGGGAGAAGTTCGACCCCGAGGCCACGCAGTTCATCGAGTACGCCAAGCTGTCCGACTTTGCCGACTCGCTCTCGGAGCCGCTGCGCATCAGCAAGCCGAACAAGATCAAACTGATCTCCATGGACCTGCCCATGGTCAGCGGCGACAAGATCCACTGCCTGGACATCCTCTTTGCCTTCACCAAGCGCGTTCTGGGCGAGTCGGGCGAGATGGACGCCCTCAAGCAGCAGATGGAGGAGAAGTTCATGATGGCCAACCCGTCCAAGATCTCCTACGAGCCCATCACGACGACTCTGAGGCGAAAACAGGAAGAGGTCTCCGCCACGGTGATCCAGAGGTGCTACCGCAGGCACCTGGTGAGGCGGCAGCTGAAGGCCGCCTCCTACTTGTACCGCCAGATCACCACGCCTCGGCACGCGGAAGAGGACGGCGAAGAGGGAGGCGAGGGGACGTTTGAGGACGCGCCCGAGAAGGAAGGGCTGATCGCCGCCATGATGAGGGAAAACTACGGCTCCAGTTTGTTAGGGATTGAGCGCTCTGAGACAATTTCCTCCACCTCGTCCCCGCCGTCCTACGACAGCGTGACGCGAGCCACGTCGGAGATCTTTAACCCGCTCGCCGTCCAGCCAGAAACAATAGCTGTCGACACCGCCGGCAGCGAACCGAGCGAACAATCGCCGTCGTTGGTCGACCCTGACAGACAGCAGGAAACTGTACCGTAGAGGGAACCAAAAAGCAAAAAAGAATTTGAGGACATCCTCGTCTGGGTTTGTTTACTGAATGTACCGTAGCAGAGGAGGCGGCGGCGGCGGAGAGAAGCTATAAGCGAGGACCTGCAGGAGCAAACAAAGTGGAATATTTACTACCTTTAATGTTACTTCCTGTTCCCCGCGGAGATTCCTGGACTCGTTTTTGGGGTTTCTTAAAGGGAAGCAGAGAAACTGCAAAGACAGAGAAGTCGACTCTGCCTTCGTCGGAGTAAAAGATCTCTCTGGTGTCGACCGGAGCCGAGGGTTCGGAACGCCGGCTGACCTTTGACCTCGGCTACAGGGGGGTCAGAGGGGTCGGAACAACTATATCAGATGTATCCATCATTTATTGGCCTGGGGGGGTCTGTGCCTTCCCACAGTTGATCAATATTCTCAGAGTACGCCTGGCTGTAGGAGTGACGCTGTTCCTGGTGGTGTTTCTGACGGACTGAGACTCGAGAGAGGAGGGAAAATAACGACGACGTGATTTAAAAACAAATGTTTTCGTAGTAAAAGTATAACTTTGTTGATGTTACCAGTCTTTTAATAGCGGTACGATTATTACTATTTTTTATATTTTTTAGAGTAAGTTGAAAAAAAAAAAGTCTCTCTCTCTCTTTTCGACTTTGGAGTGGCGCTAGCTGTGAGGAAGAGGCTGAACTACCACGTTGTGATAGAGGAGAGGAGAGGAGAGGAGAGGAGAGGAGAGGAGAGGGGGGTGCGGTCAGGAAAAACACAACAAAAAAAACCTGAGAAGCAACTTCATCTGTTTTTGTTGGCAGTTTTTTGCACTTTTAAGTTTACATGTGCTGTCACTTTAACCACACCTGGGCAAAGACACGTTGAAACAAGGGAGCCAGGGACGTATTTATATTTCCTCTGATGAGATAACACCAAAAAAATAATACAAGTGCACAATGAGATTTTTCTACGCGGTCCGGACTCTTCCGACATGTGTTTTGCCCCGGTGGTGAACGTCCTCGTGTCCCGTCAGTTTTTACGCCGGTGGGTGATTTGTCCAAAAGGTCTTCTCAGACTTCACGAACAGAAGACTCATATTCCCGTGCGATACGACGCTGCATGAGCAAAAAGATTGGAGGTTACCGGCTTATAGTCAAGGATTGTAGCTCTCAATAATAATAGTAATCTCCTGAAACTTTGATAGAATTTGCACGAAACCTGGTCGCAAATGTACTAAAACCCAATAATGTAATAACTCAACGTATCCTCACACAACATACAACACTTTCATGTGATATCTCTAACACGTGTCAATTTCAGCTCACTACATGCATACAGTCTTTTCAAAATAAAACATCTTCACAGGAAACTTGGTTAGGTAACAATACTACTCAGTTAGGTTTAGGAAACGATTGTGGTCTGGGTTTAAATAACTTCAGAAGTGGCGTTACTTAAGTACGGAAGTTAATAATAATGATAATACATTTGATTTATATAGCACATTTTAAAATTCAGTGAAATCTCAAGGTACGTGACGAATCAATTATCAAAAAATTGTAAAATGTAAAAACGTTTTTACCGATAATGTAAAACCCTCAGATGGGTCTTTTTTTTTTCAAAACTATGTTTATTAATTTTATTTTAATCGTAAATGTAAAGTGTGAAAGTCTACGACATTTATAATACAGAAATGTAAAGTCTAGGCTCTAGCAGACGGCAACCCGCCCGTACCCATGCTGAAGCTACTCGGTCAGGACATTTTATTACAACATCGGTAAAGTTATTGGCTTTTATTACATTTCCGAGCAGGTTAAGTGCAAATTTTATTACGTTTTCAGGAAACAATGACATTACTGGATGCTCACTGATCAACGACGTCTGATTTGGAAAGGAATAAGTGTTCCGATACGTTGTCGTAGTTAAATCAAATTAAATCTCTCAAAACAATTTAATAAAGCTCTGCTCAAAAATGAATCTATTAATGAAACAACATTCTTATCATAACACCTCAGGTTAATGTACCTTCTTTAAAGAAGGATGAATATTGTTCAGTAAAGTTGTTCCTGTACGATCTATTCAGCCACGACTTGTTTTGACAAATCACCCGCCGTCATCATCATATATCCATCTGGTCTGGAGTTTGGCTCGGCACACACACGAGAGTCTGGAGGCTAAGCGGTCTTAAGGATCTTGGAGGTGTCGGCCAGCCCTCACCAGAGAGCGACAATCAGCTCAGCACATCAGCATCGCCTTGTTTAGTTTCATGAGAAGCTTGTTGGCGTCGCCGCCGTCAGTGTCTGGAAAAAAACTCCGTATAAAAAGTGTTTCACTGCAGCAGATTATCAGAACAGAGACGGTCACACATGCGTCAAATTAACCTCCGCCTCACATTTACTTCCATTCTGTGCGAGCGAAGGAGCAAAAATCGATTCCGGTTGAGAAGCAAATTCGCATCTTCGGATTCGCGAATATCGCCTCGCCTCACCTCGATGGTCACTCGCTTGCGTTCTTGTATGTGTGACGGTGCCGTTATATACAGTCTGAATACTTCTTCAGATAAATTAACATTAACAGTCATGACTAGGGATGTTAATAATTAACCTTTCAACTCACCGACCTGCGTCTCCGGAGCAACATGCTCCGCCTCTTTAGCTCCGCCTCTTTAGCTCTTGTTTACATTTTCAATTTTATTGATCATTGCTGTAGGTCTACAGTACGACGGTACGGCAGTACGGCGGTACGACGGAGTATCAGGGCCACATTGAGGAAAGAAATACATCTGAGATTTTGAGAATAAAGTCATAATATTATAAAATTATTTAACGTGTTATTTAATTTTTTTCTCATAAAGTTATGACTTTGTTCTCGTAATATTACGACTTGTTTCTCGTTAAGTTATGATTTTATTCTCTTAATATTACGACTTTTTTTCGTGTAATATTCTGACTTTATTCTGTAAATCTTAGATGTTATTCCCTCCGTGTGGTCCTAATACTCCGTAGTACATTGTCTCTTTGGTCCTCACTGCATTAGACTGACATACTATGAACTTAGACTATAAGCTGAGTTACCTTCATCACAATGATCACATGTTTTGCGGCTCCAGACAGATTTTTTTTTGCCTCAAATAGCTCTTTCGATAGTAAAGGTTGCTGACCGCTTGTTTAACCGTTAACCGACATTAAGCATTTTAACCGATTAACACTATCGGTAAAAACACTGCTACACCTACGTTCACAGCTATAACGCCACCGACAACCTCACACTCACCGCCAACACACACAACAACCTGCTAAACTAAACTAAAGGTGCGGTGGAGGTTTTTTTCCCAGAACACTGGCGTGACGATGCTAAAAGCTTTTCTGCTTCCTGTTTCCACTAAAAACGATTTGAAGAGTTTCATTTCAGATGTGGGGAAATAAATTCTGATTCATGTTTGGATGCAGTTTTCTAGTTTAGTTCCTTATTAGAAAATAAAATGCATGATTTGACAAATTAACTTTTCTGGTGCAGATAAACCCAAAGTACAGAACTTCATTATTTTTAATTATTACACAACAAATGTCATATTTTGCCGACAGGATCTTATTTCCCTCCTGAAGGTGAACCCGGTCTGAAAGGAGACTCTTCAAATCAAACCACTGTGTCATTTATTTATTTATTTATTTATTTATTTACTTTGTTTTCTGGTTGATTTCTTTATTTTATCTAACATAGTTTGTTTTTTTTGTTTTTTTGCACGCTTTAGCTGCGTCCAGGAGGAGAAGCGGAGGCCGAGCGAGACGGCTCTTTATCCATTTTGCACAGAGAAACAAACAAAAAAAAAAAAACACAGGCCGCGTCTAGCAATAACGGTTTGCCGATACCTTTTAAGTGAGTTCTCCGGAAACACTCGACTTTACAGAAGTTTTTTTTATCACTGTATGAATCTGTGGAGTTATGTTTGAAAACGCACAACAACACTTTGGTGAATTCTGATCTGGTTTTTACGACGGCATATTACAGCCGTTGTAGGTAAAAAAAAAAGTTAAAATTACGAAGCCAGAGGAGGGGCTGATATTTAGAGGAAAAACTCCGAGATTAAAGTCGTAAATTTACGAGACAAAAACTTTAATATTTACGACAAAAAACTCACAAATTTGTGAGATTATAAAATTATACATTTATGAGAAAAAAACTTCCGGAATTAAACTTGTAAATTTACGGGGAAAAAAATCACAAGTTTGCGAAATTTGAGATTCATTTTGTAAATTACCGAGAAAAAAAACTTGGATATTCACTGATATTAAAGTGTCATATTTATGAGAAAAAAATCACAAATTTGTGAGATTATAAAATCGTAAATTTACAAGACAAAAACTTGAATATTCTCTGAGATTAAACCGGCAAATTTACGATAAAGAAATCACAAATTTGTGAGATTATAAAGTAGATTATAAAGAGAAATAGTGCAATGCTTTATAACGCCAGCCACCGTCTGAATTCCGTTGCTCCTAAAGTGGCGTTATTATGGTAAGGATGACTTTTAACGGTGGCATACGTGGTGTGATGAGGTTAATCTAAACTGACAATAGAAAAACAATTTTTCATTACCACGGTTTTTGCACTCGGAGAAGTTTTTTCTTACAAATTTACAATTTTAAACTATGAAATTCTACGTTTATTTTCTCAGAATATTACCCCCACCCCCCCGGCTCCATAATTATTTTTTTTTTTTTACCTACCTATGGCCGTAATACGGCGCGGTAGGTTTCCCTGCTGCAGCACAGACAGTGTTACTGTGGAGTTCCAGACACACAGGTGCGTACAGTGGCATGAAGCCGACGTGAAGCAGTGTGACCGCTTGTTTTTAATGAAGACGAAGTGTCAAAGTGTGTGTACAGCGTTTGTTCAGTCTGCTTCGATCTCGATATTTCGAACAACCTCTCTCTCTCTCTCTCTCTCTCTCTGTCTCTGTTGTCGTGGTCACCCGAGGGATCTTTACTAAACGCTTTACTAGACTAATTTAGAAAAGTAAAAAGAAAAAAAAAAAAACAATTTTACTGGCACCGTCTGGACTCTATTTCTACTAGATTCTATTGAGAATAGATAACCATATAAACTAGGTAAATACTTAAGACACTGCTGAACTCTGCTGCGAGGCGTATTTCAGGTTGCAGTTGTGCTGAAGGGCTGTTTTCAGTAGCAATAGACCCAGAGTGTGCCTGCTACATACGAACCCCAACACTCCAAGCCATGCTTTCCCACTGGTTGATTGATAACCTGCTTGATTGACGGACTGGTTGATTCTTTTGATTTCTCGACTGGCAGGCTGAGTGATTATCTGATTGGTTTATCGGTCGATTGATTGATGAAATGATTCTTATGCTTTTTGATATTGAACGAGGTTCGCGGTCCCCCGCGGTCCCCCGCCGCCCCCCCCGCCCCCGCCCTCCTCTATCTCCATCGCCGCTGTGACTCTTCCTCATACGAACAAACAGCACAGATTGGCTCATTTAGTCCTCTATTTTTAACTTTTAAACGGTCAAAAGGGTTCAGGTTCACCAAAGTCTGCAGGAAGAAAGTGCATTTTGTCCCGTCAACAGTTTTACAGCGGTGCCCTGGGCTTTTTGGCTGTAGGGGATTTTCTTGCAGTACCGCGAGTGGCCACCGGTGGAAATTG
Organism: Sebastiscus tertius; assembly: GCA_916701665.1. Lineage (NCBI taxonomy): Eukaryota > Metazoa > Chordata > Actinopteri > Perciformes > Sebastidae > Sebastiscus > Sebastiscus tertius. Next base: position 8,786 of record CAKAOH010041373.1, read on the forward strand.
GCAGCGAGACTGACTATGCAGCTCTCTTAATCCATCCATGTCTCACAATATCACTACATGAGCAACTGCAGAGGAAGGAAAATGCACAAAATTGGCCTCACATTGTAAGGCTGCATTCGTACCGAATGAGGCGTTGCGGCGATCAGCACATGGTTGTGCGGTGGCGGTTTGGGAGCGTCACTTGATGGCCCGTTTAACGCCAAGCGACTGCACATAATGATGTCTTTTGTTCCCTCGTGGCTGGGTGTCACAGCTCTGGATCGCCGGCAGCGAGCGTTTGTTACACAGAACAATCTGAGAAGCCGACATTTGGAAACTGGCACTTTTAAAAAGTAAAAGTGATTGGATGAACCATCTGTCAGTCAAACTCTTGCCGAAGCCAGTCGGGAGAAGAGCGAAAACATCTTTTCCTTCTAAAAAAGCCTCGAGCAGCTCCTCACAGGACGCTGATTGGTCCGTGACCTGTTGAGCCTCACATTACTTGAAACCTGACAAGATGGATTTTCGTGAAAATTACGAGAGAAAAAACTTGAATATTCTCTGAGATTAAAGTCGCACATTTACGAGAAAAAAAACACAAATTTGCAAGATTTTAAACTCGTGAATTTACGAGTAAATAAAACTTGAATATTCTCCGAGATAAAGTGGCAAATTTACTAGAAAGAAACGCGACACGATGCGACACGATGACAGGATGGATTTTCGTGTGATCTCGTGACATCGCGAGAATCCAGCCGCCGTGCAAAGTAACCCTGCATGCCCCACCGCCGCAGGTTGAAAGCACTACCTACGTTCACGTGGATGGGAGGACGGGCGGTTTCGCCGCAGCGCCTGATTTGCCGTGAATGCAGCCTGACTTTAGTGAATCTGGACCTCAGACGCTGGTTTGCACTGAGCACAAAAACACACAAACAGTGGAACATTTCCTGTCGGTATCAGGACCGTAAACTGGTTTAAAGCTCAGAGTTTGTTCACCTGAAGACCAACGTCGGCTCTACCTGAACTTCACTCTCACTGCTGGCGGAAAAAAAGACTTTAAAATAACTCCCAACATGTCTGAGCAGGAAAAGGAAAGATCTGTAAGCAAACTCTTATTTTGGAGGGGAACTACCGTCATTGCTCTGAGCTGTGGGTCAGTCCAAGTGGTGCTACCAAGGGTTTGGAAGAGTCCATTTTAAGATTGGAGGGGGGGGTGTTAAAACACAAACTCAGACTGGGAATCTGCTCCTTCCTGCCTTCTTTTACCCGTTTCAAAAACCAAAAGCTGCTTTTGTCACCTTCAAAATAAAACATCTACAGAACCAACGCGGAGGAAATGCACAGAATAAACATTGTTCATTATTATTACTATTGTTACTATTAACTGTGTGAATAAATGCAATACAACAGTTCTGTAAACAGGCAGTGAGTGATGCTGTATCTTATTTACAGTACCGGGATAATAACCATGTTTTTACTGTTTTCGTCGTCACGGATTTGTTTTTTGTTTTGTTTCCAGGCATCCTCTCACTGCTTAAACCACCGTCGCCCCGTTTACACCGCAACTGGTTTCGCTGCGGTTGTCAAACTGGTTTCCGCCAGGTTCTCCGGCTTCATATCAGTCTCCTAGAAACCTCATATCTGGAGAAAGTTGCCTTTTTCAGGAACGGAGGGAAGAATATGTCGTTTGATATGTTTCCCCTCCCGACAACTCATGAATCGTCTTTTATTCCAGCCGACATCGGGACGATATTCTCTCGTCGTCGATGTCGATGTAAATCACTACGTTGGAGATAAAAGGTTTCTTCATACGAGTGGTTTAATTGTGGTTTTTTGCTGGAAAAAAGTCGAACAGTTGAAGGGTGAAAACCTTGTAACTCCAAACATTTACCTTAAGAAGGAAAAGAGTCGTTAAGTCAGCGACAGTTAGCGTCCTGTTGCTCGCGCTACGTAGATGTGAGCGAGCATCGCTGGCGTTAGCGGACTCCATTGCTAACCGAACATTAGCTGTCGTTGCACACTGTTAGCTCTGTAAGCGGAAAATAAAAGCACTCACAAGCACATATGTCGTCACATCCGTTGGATTCTCCTGGAAAAAAACAAACCGGGTTCTTCACAATAAAAGCATCTACAGGCTGATAGAGGAAACCCAGAAAGAAACGACCTGGGTTCTTCACAATAAAAGCATCTACAGGCTGATAGAGGAAACCCAGAAAGAAACAGCCCGGGTTTTTCACAATAAAAGCATCTACAGGCTGATAGAGGAAACCCAGAAAGAAATGACCCGGGTTTTTCACAATAAAAGCATCTACAGGCTGATAGAGGAAACCCAGAAAGAAACAGCCCGGGTTTTTCACAATAAAAGCATCTAAAGGCTGATAGAGGAAACCCAGAAAGAAACGACCTGGGTTCTTCACAATAAAAGCATCTACAGGCTGATAAATGAAACACAGAAAGAAACTGCTCGGGTTCTTCACATTAAAAGCATCAAAACGCGGGTTTTTCACATTAATAGCATCTACAGGCGGATAAATGAAACCCAGAAAGTCGCAGCAGGTCTCATTTTTTAGGTTAAGTTACAACCTGTTCACATATTGGCAATAAAAAATATTTACAAATGTTTATACGTGTAAAATCTTACATACAGTCCCTTTAAATTTTACAAAAAAAATAAAATAATAGAAATCCTTCAAAGTCTGAATTTGACTTGTTTTCTCTCCATCAATAGGAACTGAATACTATTTTTATTGGGTAATATTTTCCATATTTTTTAAAATGTATTTAAAAAATGAGTTACAAGGTTTTCCTCTGACCTTCGTGGTCGTCTTGCTCTGCAACCGTTGGCAACGAGCGGTGAAACCTCGGTGTAACGGAGGCGAAAGCCGTGCCTCAGTGACCCCACCTTGGTGTTTTAGAGACAATAATAATAATTACAATGATTATGATATGGATATATATAAATATATATATATATATATATACTTTTTAGTACTTTGAGTTGAAATACTTTTTAGTATTTTGCAAATACATGTCTCTGTATATAAAACAAAAGCCTCCTGTAATAAACGAGAACAAAAATTTAATACTGAAACTGTGGTGATGGTTTTATTTTGGTGGTTTTAGTGTGATTGTACTTCCTTTTAGAGAGATAGTCAAGTCCCAAGTCAAGACCGACAAGTCCCAAGTCAAGTCAAGACTGAAGAGTTCCAGGTCAAGTCCCAAGACTGGCAAGTCCCAACTCAAGACTGACAAGTCCCAAGTCAAGTCCCAAGTCAAGACAGTCAACTGAAGAGCGTTAACATGCGTTGATTCAGGTAATGAATTTATTTGTGACACTTTTTTAATAACATACTTTTCTTTCTTTGGGCTCGGGGGAAGGTTTCTAGTATCTTGCTGTCCTCTCTTTGAACTGCCTTGTTGCCCTTGAGCAAGGCGCTGCACTGACAAAGTGTGTGTGTGTGTGTGTGTGTGTGTGTGTGTGTGCGTGTGCGTGCGTGCGTGCGTGCGTGTGCTGACTTGTTTACTTGGTTACGTAACCCTGTCTCTGGGTGCCAGAGTTCCTCAGCATATGTTAAACGGAGCTTCTCCATCTGTCTGCCTGCCAAAGATCTGACTTTCCTCTCTTTAAGGAACAGTTCTCTTTAATACAGTCAGATTTAACACCTCAGTATGGTTCATTTGTCAATATTGGTCATTTTCCACAGAAAAATACCTGCTTTTGTTGAATCTGTAGCTAGAGCCTGGGAATGGAGGTAATATTCTGAGAATAACCTCAGAATAAAGTAATACATTTACAAGAAAAAAACTTGGATATTCTCTGAGATTGAAGTGGCAAATTTACAAAATACAAAATAACAAATTTGCAAAATGATAAAGTTATAAATTAATGAGAAAAAACTTGGATATTTTCTGGGATTAAAGTGAAAAATTTGCGAGATTATAAATTTGTAAATTTAAGAGAAAATAAGTCAGATATTTTGTGGGATTAAACTGGCAAATTTACAAAATTCTTTTTACAAATTTGCAAGATTTTAAAGTTGTAAGATTTACAAGAAATAAAACGATATTCTCCAAGATTAAAGTGACGAATTTCTGAAAAATATTTCACAAATTTGCAAGATTAGAAATACATCAATTTACGAGAAAAAAACTCAGATACTCCCTGAGAATAAACTAGCAAATTTACAAGAAAAAAAACAAATTTGCGAGATTATAAAGTCATAATTTATGAGAAATAAACTTGAATATTCTCTGAGATTAAAGTGACGAATTTCTGCAAAAAAAATCACAAATCTGCGAGATTACAAAAAGTTGTAAATTTACAAGAAAAAAACTCAGATATTCTCTGAGAATAAACTAGCAAATTTACGAGAAAAAACTCAGAAATTTGCGAGATTATAAAGTCCTACATTTATTAAAAAAAAACAAAAAAAACTTCACAATACTATTTTTTACAAATTTGCAAGATTTTAAAGTTGTAAATTTTATGAGAAAAAAACTCAGATATTCTCTGAGATTACAGTGGCAAATTTACGATGAAAGAAAATAAGAAATTTGTGAGATTATAAAGTCGTAAATTTACGAGAAAAAAACTTGTAAAAATAGAGGAGTACAAAACCGTGGTGATGATTAAGAGCGGAGTTTGAATCTTTAAAATCTTTAATAATTTTTAGGCCAACAATGGGGCCAAAAATATATAAAATGTAAATAAAACATGTTATGTCTGAATTATACTGTTATCTCTGTTAAAAGTTATTATTGAAGGCAAAAAGAAGAACATCAATACAACAGCTGATTCCTAACTTTTCAACAGCAGTGTATATATATATGTATATATATATATATATTTAAAAAGGCGCGCTGCAGTTTACAGTCAACAAGGGTCGATGAGCACAACGTTTCATATTATATCATATTATATCATATTATATTATGTTATATTATAGTAAATGGCAAAACGCTTGAGTTTTGGATTATGCGACAGCCTGATTAAAACATAACATAGTCATGGTTAAACTACAGATACTACAATGTGTTTGTGTTGCAAATTATGTTTTTAACATCCATGTTTTTTTACTGATAAATTCCCAGATTTGTGTAATAAAACTGAAAATAATGCACACACACACGCACACACACACACACACACACACACACGCACGCACACACACACACACACACACACACACGTATTCAGCTGACCTTGCACGGGGTCAGTCTTTCCTGTGGGATTGTGGGTGATTTCCCTCCCAGTGGGGCTGTACTCAGAAGAGCTGAAGGCTAAACGGGAACAGATAGACCGATCTGTGTGTGTGTGTGTGTGTGTGTGTGTGTGTGTGTGTGTGTGTGTGTGTCCTTGTGGTCTAGTCAACTTTTAAAACAAACTGACAGGTGTCAGCTGAGGTCAGCAGAGTGTGTGTGTGTGTCTGTTTGTGTTTGTATAAATGTGTGTGTGTGTGTGTGTGTGTGTTCATTGGACAATGCAGTAAATCATTAATATTACTAATTAAATCAAAGTGAATATTGATCTGATAATTTACTGTTATTAATCAATGTAAAGAGTCGCTGAGTCGCTGAGTCATTTAAAAGTCCACATTCTCTCAGCCTGATTTCTGACACAAAGACTCTTCGTCCCGTCGGACCGATGTTTAGCCAATATTCACTCACACATTTTTTACTATTACGTTTTCAGCCATTAAAGCGACTGCTGCTTCTTTTTTATTTGTCTCATCCTTTCCTATTTTTATCTCCTTCTTCTTCTCCTCCTCCTCCTCCTCCTCCTCCTTCTTCTTCTTCATGTCTTCGTGTGATCGTTGTGACTGTGCCTCTCTGCTGGTTAGCATCAAACGGTGACACCAGTCCAACACACAGTATAAGTAGATGCAGGACAGTTGCTGACACAGCATAAAGTCTGTGATGTCATGTGTTCCTCTGCGGGCTTAGTCATGAAACACACACACACACACACACACACACACACTCACACACACACACACACACGCACACACACACACACACACACACACACACTCACTATGACAATAGTGAAGGTTGGTCTGGTTGTTCTGACTGTTTGGATGGAAATTAATTATTAAACCCCCCCGTCCTCTGTCCCTCTGTCCTCCCAGTCTTTTGTAAGAAATGTTTGGGAGTCCCGTGGGAGACCTTTACACTGGTTGTGTGTGTGTGTGTGTGTGTGTGTTCTCCGTTGCCATGGCAGCGAGGTGTTGATGAGGTCCCGCGATGGTAGACGGGGAAAGAGGAGTGTTTTCCCTGACCTCACTCTCCAGAGGGACATCAAACACACACACACACACACGCACACACACACACACACACACACACACACACACACACACTTATAATTTCACTTCTGATTTGAGGCAGAATTGACGACTACAAAAAGACGTAAAATGATTATAAAGACACGCAAAACAACCACAAAAAGACACAAAACAACCACAAAGAGACACAAATGACCAACGACTACAAAAAGATGCAAAACCACCATAAAGAGGCGCAAATAACAACAAAGAAACGCAAACGACCAACTGCAAAGAGATGCAGACAACCAACAACTACAAAAAGATGCAAAATGACCATAAAGAGGCACAAACAACAATGAAGAGACACAAAACCACCATAAAGACATGCAAAACAACTACAGAGACACAAAACCACCACAAAGATGCAAGACCCCCATGAAGAGATGCAAAACGACCACAAAGAGACACAAAACAACCACAGAGATGCAAACGACCAACTACAAAGTGATTCAAAACTACCATAAATAGATGCAAAACTACCACAAAGAGACAAACGACCACAAAGAGACACAAAACAACCACAAAAAGACGCCAAACCCCCATGAAGAGATGCAAAATCACCACAAAGAGACGCCAAACGACCACAGAGACACAAAACTGATATAAAGAGACGCCAAATGACCATAAAGAGATGCAAAACGACGATAAAAAAACAAACAGAAAACGACTACGTAACCCAAAAACACCACTAAGAAACGCAAACGACCAACAACTACAAAGAGATGCAACAACAACCACAAAGAGACAAACGACCGGTGACTACGAAAAGATGCAGGACGACCACAGAAAGACTCAAAGATCTCTAAAAACATTGATTCTGTTTATCCGATTTTGGATCCTCTTTGGATTTTTGTTTTTGATTTCTATCAGTAATAATAATAATAATGATAATATTCAACTGGAGTAAAGCAGGCTGTAAACAGCCCAACAGTATCTGATAAAAGAGATAAAACTGAAAGCAAGTGAGATGTCAGTATAGCCCCTCGTAGCACAAGAAAACCGTGAGCTCATTTATGATGTATGTATTTAATAAGTACGGTGGGTCACAGTTCCAGTTCCTGTCTGAATGTAAACTTCAGCATCCTCTAGTGGTAGCGGTAAGAAAGAACACTTCAGAGACGAGCTGAATCTTTAACGTTAAAGAAGACATTTGATTAAAGATATATTTGTGATCGTGTTGCTTCTCTTTGCTGTAACGCCTCCTGTAGATCATAGTATGATACGTCTGTCTGCAGGCCGAGCACAGACAGACAGACGGCCTACTTCTCCCCAAATAAAAGACAAAAAACCTAAAAGGACAGAAAAGAAAGAAAGAACGACAGGAAGGAGGACTGAAAGAGAGAAAGAGTTGAATGTCAAGCCCACACTAATTGTTTCTATTTTAGAGAGTGGAGCTGCTTTCAGACTGATTTAAGGAGAGTCGCTGTAAAAGTGACCTAAAAACAAAGCAGAGAGCCGGCTGACGCTCACTGATAACACACACACACACACACACACACACACACACAGATAACATTCACACACACTTTCTGACGCACACTACCCCAAATTGTGTCTTTTGCATTAATCATCCTCATCTCAATCATTAACATTATGTTATGATCATCAGCAAAACATCCCAATCAATTCATAAACACATCGATAAGAAAAGAGACAAAAGACAAGAAGAGGAAGGCAGAGGAGAACAACGAATCACCACAAAACTACCACAAAGAGACGCAAAACACCACAAAGAGATGCAAACAACTACAAATAGACAAAAACCTCTCAAAGAGACACACAATGACTACAAAGAGACACAAACCACCACAAATATAGACACAACTCCACCTCAAAGAGACGCAAAACAACTACAAAGAGACACACACCTCAAAGAGACGCAAACGACTACAAAGACACAAACTACCACAAAGACACAAACTACCACAAAGAGACGCAAAACAACTACAAAGAGACACACACCTCAAAGAGACGCAAACGACTACAAAGACACAAACTACCACAAAGAGACACAAAACAACTACAAAGACACACAAAACCATGGCAAAGAGACACAAAACCACGTCAAAGAGACACAAAACGACTGCAAAGAGATGCGAAACGACTACAAAGAGATGCAAAACCAAATCAAAGAGACACAAAACCACGAGAAGTGACTAAAGGAAAAGAAGAGTTAAACAGAACGACTAAAGGAAAAGAAGAGTTAAACAGAACGACTAAAGGAGAAGAGATGAGAGGTGGAGACTCACCAGAGGGACAGACACCAGGCGGCTCGGTCGGTCTTTCTGTGGAGTTCTACTGTCTCCTGCAGGAGGACTCGGGTACTACAGGAGGTGACTCTGTTACAACTTCAATGGATTTAATTTGTGTTTTATTCACCGCAATCAGACTGATACCTCTTTTATGAAGTGTAATTGTAAAATATTCTTATATTAAATACAATAAACCTGCAAAAAATAACTTGGATGCATCTTCTATGTGTTGTATTATTGCATGTGCATAGTGTTTCATTATTATTTTTTTTTAATTCTTTATTTACTTCATTTATTACTGTAAAAGTACTGAGAAAAAATAGACTGCTCATTTGGTCTGTGATTTATATGCCTTTGCAACGCTCATCCAATTAAAATTTGTGTTATTCTTGCAGTTTGCACTGCTGTTAAATGAAGCCCTACTTCAAATCATCATTTTGATCAGAGCCTAAACAGGAAAGATAAATATGAAAGTGTCTTAAAGGGACTGTTTGTAACTTCTTACACGTATAAATCCTTGCTGGTCGGTGTCTCATGCGCGCTCACGTGTGTGTCTCTGCTGTTCAGACTCAGACTCCAACTCAGACTCCAGTGCTCCACCAAAACCTCTTGGTTGTATCTAGTGAAGTCTGTTAAACAGTGTTGGCCGCGCTCGGAGGACGCGGGGGAGACCGTAGCTTTGGTCTCCAGGACCGGAGTCTCTGCTGTACTCTGCTCCTCTGCCTGCCTTCACTCACACACCGCGCTCCTTCTCTCTCTCTCTCCTCCTCTCCCGTGCATGCTGCTCACTCCACCCTGCAGCAGAGTTAGTTTAGCTCTGAGAATATCTAGTGAATGTTCAGTGGACGTTTGGTCAGAAATAACTGCTGCAGCTCCTCCAGACCAACAGAGG
>CAKAOH010041374.1:2259-24720 GCA_916701665.1 Sebastiscus tertius
CCAAGCATGTGAAATATACAGTGATATTGTGGTTTCAGCTGGCTAATGTTGCTAACGTTAATCAACATGATGCCTGTCGAATCACTATTTTGACAGATCATTGGCGTCTACATAGTGCGAGCACAAGCGCGATCGCGAGCAACGGGACGCTGACTGTCGTTGACTTAACGGCCACAGGTGTCGCTGTTAACAGGCAATTTCTGATTATTAAATAGAGCCCCTTTAAGTAAAGAGATCAAAGTATGGTTTACATTTTTGGGCTACTTTGTCATTTGCATTTGCATTCATAATTTCAAGTGTTTATTGTACAAAGAAATGTTATTTATGTCCGTTTTGTCTTTATTTCATAATAATTATAAAACAGTAGCCGAGTCCCTGAGAGAGGAGCGTAGGAATCCCACCGCTGCTCTACATATGAAGCTCATGTACAGACCGTGTCAGTGTGTGTTTAGTGAAAGATTCTTTCAACTCTGTTCAAACACTGTAGTCAGAGCTGACGCAGAACTCTGAAACACATGCGTGCAATGCACATCTGTACACCCACTCACCCACCGACACAAACCACCTACATACATGCACTGACCATGCAACACGTTCTCATCCCAACTCCTCACATACTGAGGCTTTGTCAGACCGCGTGGCGTCACTTTATGGTGGCAATATGCTTAACGTTGTAAATAAAAAAAAACACTTCAGGCAACAAACCCACTTAGTTAGGTTTATGGAAAAAACATCATGGTTGGGTTTAAAATGAAAGTGAAAATGAAAGTTAACGTTGTGAACACGAAGAACAGCTGATTGTAACGTGAAAGTGAAGGGAACTTTGTGCATCAGCATCACACGCCGACAGCCGTGATGAAGCGTCAGAGGTGAAAGTGGGCCGGTACCGTCGGATACTCCGTACCACTAAAAGATTCAGAAGGGACAGCAGCTGCCTGCTGAAACCCACGTACAACCCGTCATGATCAAGAAACACATTTGCCAATGTTAGTACAACAAACAGTTAACTCAGCTTTCAGCTGTTTTCGGCTGTTTATCCAAAAGTCTGCACATCTTTTGGTCGTAACTCATTCCAGTTTGTTGCTCCTAGTGACTGAAATGAGTTACAAAAGATGCTAAAACTCCACACCCTCATCCCGTTACCCTCCTTTAATAACTCAGCGATAGTTTCTGATCACTGAATCTGCTTCTGAATTTGCCTCTCTGGAACACATCACATACATATATTTATTTATTACACGGCTGTGTTGAATAATCGATTCTGATTGGTCAATCACGGCAGACCATTGCTATGTATAGCAGACCATTGCTATGTATAGCAGACCATTGCTATGTATAGCAGAACATTGCTATGGGTGCAGCTGGGATGTCGAACTCTGGTGGACAGTTTTTGTGTCAAAATATTGATTTCTTCAGTAAGTAGCTGTGTAATAAGCGGGATAATGTACAGCTAGTGGGTCATTGTTGTGATATAATCCTCGACAGAGCGACGTGCAGCATCGCCCTGTTACATTGTCCCTTACATATATATTGTTGTATATATTGGGATATTTTATTTTTGTCTAATGTTTTATTGCACTAGTCGTATTTATGTTCTAATGGCTTGCATCGCCTTGCCTTCTGTCGCTGCCTCTTGGCCAGGTCGTCATTGTAAATGAGAATTGATTCTCAATTGACTTATCTGGTTAAATAAAGATAAAAAAAAAAAAAGAAAACCTGCACAGCGCCCGGTAAATGAGAACGTGCTGGTCCATGTGAATACAGACACACTTGGGATCCTGTCCAATTTTGTTTTTTGCAAGAAGTCCCATGTTGATTTACCTTTAGAAAAATGGCCAATTTGAGTTTGATTGAGCCGGTATTGTGATTAATGTGAAGGGCAGATGGACTCGGCTGTCATGCATAAACCAACTCCCAACCTCCTACAGCACAGAATACATGAACAGCTCTGCTGCAGTGTGTGTGTGTGTGTGTGTGTGTGTGTGTGCGTGTGTGTGGTGTACTGTCAGTGCTTTCTTTGTATCGTCTTACTCTTGTTTGATTGAAAGAGGGAGAGAAACACACAGGCCACTTTGTTTTTCTGTGTATTTGTGGCCTATGGATTTGACCATTGTTTCTCAAAGAGAGAGTGGGAGAAAGAAGAGGGAGGGGGGGTTGAGAGTACAGTAGACAACGGAGGTCTAGTCCGTGATTGGTACAGCTGTCTCTGACTGTTCTGCCTACAGCCGCAACCACATTTCAATACATTTTCATACCAATCAAAAGTTCTTTTATTTTTTCCTCTTTAAAACACCACAAACTGTGCGAGTGCATTGCTATCATAGGCCCGTGTGTTGTGTGTGTGTGTGTGTGTGCCACATGGTCGGCCCTTGTTGCCATGGCGACGTGGTGGGCATGGAGACGGAGGTGGCAGGTTGGGGTCAGGCGCAGCGGGGCGCCGAGCTGAGATTAACTGTGACTGTGACTCTGTGAGAGAGGAGAATAAAAACCAGCAGGCTATCGAGGACCGACATGACCTCCGTCTCTGGCGCTCCTCCGGCTACCGGCGGCGACTACGTCCAAAAAGGAAACTTTTCATTGTCCAACGCCAGTGTCTTGGCTGCAACTTTTCAAGATCAGCCTTTCACTTATATCTCTGTAAACCCCTTGCTCAGCGCTCTGGGAGGCGCGCGTGTGTGTGTGTGTGTGTGTGTGTGTGTGTGTGTGTGTGTGTGTGTGTGTGTGTGTGTGTGTGTGTGTGTGTGTGTGTGTGTGTGTGTGTGGTATTGTCCTGCTTCTGAGAAGTCCTGCAGAAATTGGATGTTTTAGGCCCAGAATAAAACAGTTCCAATGGGAATATTAAACAGATTGACTTGAGGAGATACCCCTAATATGAATCAAACTGTCCCTCTGGAGGACTGCGAGGTGTTACAGTACGAGACAAGGTCAAACTGTAGCTGTCAGTTCCATAGCTGCTGCCGGTCCATCTCAGCGCCGTCCGGCCTCTCGTCTAAAAACCAACCTTGTGTTAGCGTGTACAGAGGGGTCCATTGTTTTGGTGGCTGTTCTGACGGATGCCTGCCCGATGACTTCAGCTCCGCCATGAACTGTCTCCTTATTCTCCTATATAGGACCAGGATCACAGCCGTGCCGGTCTGGGCATGGGACCGCAGCTGAGAGGGAACCACAGGTCCAGTAAGATGCTGAGCATGTAGCCTATAGCTGGGGAGGAAGCCGGATCTATAGACGGGACTCACAGGAAAAAAATATTGTTTCTTTTGATTGTTTAAACTAGGGCTGTCAAAGTTGACGCAAATTTTCCTTATCGCAATTTGCGATTTTTAGGTTGTAGCGGGCTCAGTTTTAAAGCTATATAGTGAAGAAAACCTGATGAATCCATTGGTACCAACCATGTCATACTAGCTTGTCGTGAAGAAGGTTAAATAACGCTCTAAACTTACGCTAAATTTTGGCAAGGAAAAACTGTCATTCAAAGGGGTCCCTTGACCTCTGACCTCCAGATCAGTGAATGTAAATGGGTTCTCTGGGTACCCACGAGTCTCCCCTTTACAGACATGCCCACTTTATGATAATCACATGCAGTTTGGGGCAAGTCATAGTGAAGTCAGCACACTGACACACTGACAGCTGTTGTTGCCTGTTGGGCTGCAGTTTGCCATGTTGTGATTGGAGCATATTGTTTTATGCTAAATGCAGTACCTGTGAGGGTTTCTGGACAATATCTGTCATTGTTTTGTGTTGTTAATTCATTTCCAATAATAAATATATACATACGTTTACATAAAGCAGCGTATTTGTCCACTCCCATGTTGATAAAAGGATTAAATACTTGACTAATCTCTATTTAAGATACATTTTTTTTTAAAGCATTTTATGTTTCAACCTTTCAACCACAAATATTTATATTTTATACTTTACATTACTTATGTCTAAGGGTCGAGAGTACTGTACTGATTTCAACTGATCATTCAAAGTATAAACCTTTTACTGGTGCTTTTGAACAGTACTGATATAGATTTATTATCTCTGCCAGGAGATTATGTATTTCTGTGTCTGTCTGTCCACAGCTAATCTCACATACTACTGGACCCATCAACCTCATATTTTTTTGTGCTCATTTATGACTGTATGCTGAAGGACCCCTTGACATATTTCAATGACTGTTTTATACCGTCTTTTGACTGCCGACTCCTCACTACTCTTACTCCTTCAGTTTGGACTCGTTTCCGTTACGGATTACGAATTGTTCCTCTCTTGATTTGTATGCCTAGGTGAGACAATAGCATGTATGTACAGTATGTATATATGTATAACTATCACTTAGCAATTGAGAAACTGAACCGAGCCCTGAGCTGAGCAGAACAGAGCCGGTGGGCAGCAGAGTCCTGCGGTGTGTGTTTGGTTAACAGTCAACATGAGGCGTTCCACAGTGAACTGCTGTTGAGCTTCACTGAGTTGGTGCAGACAGCTGCATCAGTTAAAATGAGAGCGTATCTGTTGCGTGAGACGTACAAGTGAAAAACATCTGATACGCTTGCGGTCTAAAACTCCTGTGAAACTCGCTGCCCGACGACCTATCCTCACTTTAAGCATTCAAGGTCAATGCCTAACCTTTAAGCGAGGGTTTCGCAATTTCCAGGTCAATGCCTAACCTTTAAGCGAGGGTTTCGCAATTTCCGTGTTACCATTATAGCCACTTTTTGTGGTTTACATTCATTCAAACAAACATTACATCAGTGGTCATTTGCAGATATATCTGGCGGAGATCTGCACTCTCCTGAGTGCACTTTTCCAGTTCTAGTATGTTCCAGTCCTGTTTTTAGAATGTGACGATGATGGAGCTATAGCCCAGCGTTTGGTTTACGTTTGGATAACGGATCGCGCCATTATGAGAACGAGTTACTCAACGTGAGGATCTGGTTAAAGTTATGTTTCTGTTTGTTTAGCGCTGTGTGGAGGAGCAAATGGGCCCGAACTACAGCGCTCTACGGCTGAACGACGTTTTTATTGGCCCTCATAAAACAGGATGTAGAAATAATGATTCTAATTTACAATTTCAATGAAAGCATGAGGTCCTGCTTTCAGTCAAAGGGTGGAGGCTTAAGCACCGCAGTGTGTGAAAATGCTTGTGAGAAGGCATTAGCATGCTCTTTGGGGGAAGTTCACAGAGCTAGGGGGGTATTTCAGGGAGGTTAAACTCCATGTTGATGAATTGTGCTGCTCCTTCCAGGCACCTCCACTCCCCATTCCTTCCTACCTGTACCTTCCTCTCCAAATCTCCAGCCCCTAGGCAGCTGGCTAGCACCCATAAGCCCCCCGGGGGAACAGCTGTGATTCTTGGAGGCCCTTTTGTCCCATCAAATGAAGACGTCTCCTCTGGTTGTTACGGTGAAGGCAGACCGGGCGATGCTTGGCTCACTGCCACCCACTTACAGAGAGACAGATGGGAGAATAAAGTTGGTGGGGGTGTGGGGGATGAAAGTCGGGTAGGGGAAGATGTTAGCGTGAGGACAGACAACAGAACAGAGCATAAGAGGAAAAAGTGTTTTTATATGTGACAATAAGGTGCATACGTTGGTGGGAAAGACAGCAGATAAAGGGGACGTGAGCGAGACAGAGACGGGGAGACTCTCCTCATGAGACAGCAGGTAGTAGGTACGTGACACATTTTTGGAATAGCAGCCAATAAAAAGGTGGCAAAGAGTGTGAGAAAGGTTTTGTAGACACTAGTATCTAAACAGTGGGCTAAATGTTAACACCTTGTCACTTTCAGGATGGAGATGCCTTATACATGAGTTAAATATAACTTTGCTTGGCTTGTAAGTGGTGCTTTAAAAAGGTTTCATAGTGTGCATCTTCTATCTCACCAAATGGCAGATGAATGACAGCAATTTTTAAGACATTTCGCGTGCAATAACGACGCCGTTCTTGCTTTTGGCGTGTCATTTCACGGCACGTAGTCTGTAGCTACTGACTGCAATGTACACTCATTTGTGTGAATATGCTACGCTCAGAGCTAGTGTATGTAGAATGAAAAGTGAGAAAGACTGTGGGCAGGTCAAACAAACACAGGACTTCAACACACAACTTTCAACCAGGCAATACATCCCACTTCAAATGCAGCTTTGTATATATTTCATTACAAACATTAAAATCTTCTTTGTGTCACGGACCCCTAAATTGATAAACATTAGGTCACAGATCCCCATTTGATTCCCTGATGTTGCTGGAGAGACCCCCGTCTGAAATGATTTTGGGTGTTAGATATTATTAAGATCAGAATTCTCAACTACAGTTTAGGAAGTAAAACCTATAATCAGAATAGTCACTCTTTTGACTCTTACTTATGAGTACCGGCCCATTTCAGGCACTGGTTTACGTACTTATTTTAAGCCCAACCATGACGTTTTTCCTAAATCAAGTAAGTAGTTTTGTTGCCTAAACATAACCGGTAACGACCTCTAGTGATTGTATTTTTTCACCCCACAGCTTCTCTTGCTGGCTTCTTTTCATCTCCTTAAAGTTCCTCAAATCTAAACATATCCTCTTTTCTTTTGCAGCATTTGCAAGCTCAACAAACTAGACTAGGAGGTCTCAGGAAGTTCTTCTTTGCTACTCCTCTATATTTGTATTGGATCCAGACCCTGGCCACCCCAGTGGAGTGTTAACCCTTTAGTGTTTACATCCTGCACACGATGACACGGAGTCCCCGACCGAGGATCGGCGGATGTGAGAAAACGTGCTGGTTTCAGGCAGGTGAGGAATTCAACCTACTGCTCTCCTGCACTGTGAAGAGAGGGAAAGTGGAGGTCAAGCGAGAGGGGAAGTAGTACATTTACTATTGTGCTATACAAGCAAAATGATGAAGTACTTGTACTTTACTTGAGTACTTCCATTATATGCTACACTATAATTCTCCTCCACTACATTTCAGAGGGAAATTATTGGCAATTAATGATAATAAAGTTTATTTCTGGGTGTTTCTGCAACTATGGGCATTTAAGTCCCAGCAATGAAATTTTGGGTTTATGTTAATTAAATAGATACGAGTATGGGGTATCGGGTCCGATACTGCGCTCATGTACTCGTACTCACAAAACGGCACCGATACCACTTTATGGCAGCGTGACGTTAACCTCTCGTCACCATCTTTCAGGTCCTATTGCACGCGCTCACGTTCCACCTCCCCGACGGTGTGGGTGAGGAGGGGCAAGGTTGATGCACCCACGGAGTTTTTTTTGACTTGTGTGTTAGACTCCTTGGTCCGTGTTTCAAGACGGGTCGGGTGGGTTGCCGACATTGCCGCAGACTGCTGGTGCCTTTTACGTGGGCCGAGCCCCGCCCTGGCGCACTATGGACGGTCCGCCCCGGTCGACAGTCCGCACCAGGAGCAGGGGGCCCCGTCCTTCCCCAGCGGGGAGAGAGGGCGCAGCGAGCACTTTGTCTACGGCCCCGGGAAGCAGCCTCGAGCCTTTCCAAGCCGACCTAGAGCCGGTGGCGGCGCACCGCCTCGTATGCGGGACTCCCCAGCCTGCCATGTGTCCTCACACCCTCCAGCTGGCTGTTAACGAGGGTCTTTTGGCACAGAGAAGTACTCGTATCGGTTCTCAGTATCGGCGAGTTCCCAAATGTAAGTACTTGTACTCGGTCTGAAAAAAAGTGGTATCGGAGCACTAAAACATTTCTGGACATTTCATTTAAAATAGAAGTTCTTAACTCATAGTTTGGACAAAGAAAATGTGATTTATTTTCAACTTTTAACTTGCATACTTCGCACAACCTGTTGTCCTCCTGGATGTTTTTAAATGTACCGACTTCAAGGGCAAACATGTTAAAACTCAAATTCATAGAGATTGATTTGAGATTTCTTTTTATTTGGGAGAGTCCAAAGTGAGCGTAGTTGCAGAAACACCTTTATATAGCACTTGGAAAAAAAAGAAAAGCCCATTACTGATAATAATAATGATACTGTGCTTGTGACATAACGGTGAAGTGGGAGCTGAGCAGGAGGTTCCAGGCTGCGGAGGGTCGAGGGTGAAGATGGAGAGCGTGCGGCGGCGGTGGAGGAGGGTCGTGGGGCGGAGGGCCGGAGCGGATCAGGGTCGAGGGGCTGTTCAGTGTTTGGTTAAGGCCAGATGGCAGGAGAATGGCGTCTGTAGCCCCTGCTCTGTGTTCTGCGTAGCGAGGGGCTGGGGAGGAATGCTCGTCTTTTCTTTGCTCTCTCTCAGTGAGTGGAGACTCGGAGGGACTGCTGCACAACGGTGGATTAAGTCCCACATTCCCTTTTTAATCTCTCTATAGTCACCCTCAGCTGTTCGCCCTCAGGCCTGTGCTCCTCTACCTCCCACCGCCTGTCTGTTGATGTTGGGCTCGCGTACAGTATATAAACACACACGCACACACACTACAGTATGACCACAGACACGCACCATCTCCATCACTCAAGTGAGTTTCTCACAGATTGGGACTGAAGGTCATCTCAAGCAAACATTCATGCTCACTGTGTTGATTGTGTGCTGATAAGACTAAAGGCCAAGATAAGCGTGATTTATGGTTAGAGCATCCATGAGGGTGACGTCACACCATCAGACCCTTCCTGGGGGTTCCGTGCATCAGTTTTTCGTCTGTATGTGCACATCCAAATTTGTCTAACTACGCGGATGCTCGTGTCCGTGCGATTGTCGTTGTGGAAAGTATAACCGATGCTTTATACTTTACACGTGAACGAGTACGCTAGGGTCCGCGTGACGTAAATTTCGTCATCAGGGGGTGTACGCATACGCTCTGTGTGGTCTTCCGCATATTTATTCTGACCGCACGGATCTGTTCCGGACCTGTCCGCGCAGCCACTACGCTACAAGTGTGTGTGGAGCAAACACTTTCTCATCGCAACTCGTCACATACCGGTTTAGGCAACAAAACCACTGAGTTAGGTTTAGGAAAAAAATAACATAACTGGGCTTAACATGACAACATTTGTACAGAGAAAATGAAACAGAACGTTGTCAACACTGTAGGTAATGGAAAAGCCTGGTACATTTCATACCGCCGGTACAGTCGTGACAAAGCGTCGGTAATTGACGTGCTGGGAATGAGAATGGGCTGGCGGTGCACGTCAGTATAAACAGAACTACTACCTGTCCGTGGTGTCCACAGCCGGCCGTGTACGCGTCCGTTTGGGAGTATAACCGAGGCTTTACGACATATATTGGGATCTACAGATGAAATGTGAGCTTCAAAAATCATGTATTACCAAAAACATTCACCACAAGCTCCACTGGTTTCCCACATCTCTGTCAAACATAAAGAATTCAGCTAAATGTGTGGCAAAGTCATGATACATGACATGGTAATTAGACGTTTCATCAAGTGGGCTGAAGTGCATAAATTGGCTTTTTGATAATTAGAAAATTTGTCTGAAGAACTGTAGCATCAGATAAATATTTAACTAATTAACACACATTTGATGATGTCTTACTAACAAGACTATAGAGTATATAGTGCTAGTGGCTCTGTGAGGCTGCTCTGCAACGGTGCGTTACGTTAAATGCTTACGTCAGCTTGCTAACATGCTAACAATGACAATGCCAAAACATTTCCTTCTTTTATTACGCCAAACCTACGTTATTGTTTATTTAGCCAATCCATTTCAATTTGTCACATAATTTCTTTAAAAGAAATAAGAAAGAATCTTAACAAAATGAACAGTTTCCATTCGGTTTTCTTAGTTTGATGCAATTCAAAAAGGCATTATAACATCCTTGGATTGAAACCCAGCACATGCTCCCAGGTGGGCCTCCTCCGGGGTGAGAGGAAGCAGCGCTGCTACAGAGGAACTCAGAGGCCCCACTCCAGACCAGAAAGGACCCCGTTAAAAGCAGTCATCTTCCAGAGCCCTGGGTTAACCTTAGATTACAACAAAGCTCTTTCCGGCTCCAGATAAATGTGCACCCATTTGAGGAGGAGCCCTCCCCCTCTACCACCAGCAGCTCTACAAGGGTTCCTGCTCTCCTCTCCGCTCCTCTCTGCTCCCACTCTCTTTTCTCCTCTCCCCTTCACGTCTTCATGTCCCTGACTTTCTTGGGAGGATCAGATCAGCACAGTGCTTTCAGGAATTCAAGGAACCAGATGGAGCCTGGACATGCAGGTGCAAGAGATTTGGTTCCAGCAAGTGTATGGTACAAGAGGAGGCGGGTGATGAAGTGCCAAGAGGAGGAGGGCCGGAAGGGAATGACGGAAGACAAAGCAGGCTGGGTTATTTATGTTTGTTTTGTGGATAAAGAGAGAGAATGGGCAGAGTAACAAGTATTTATGATGAAGAGTCAAATTCAGGTCAGTTCCTAACTTTGTTACCACGTCTGTTATTTTAATTGAGCGATTTACACTTCCAGTCTTGAATCTCACCCAATCTTCCTGACAATTTTCCTTCAATTCTAGTTAGATATTCTGAATAAAAAAAAATAGTAACACTCACTAACTTTTTCTGGGGCTTTCATCCATATGTCATGGTCTTCCTCCGTTAGCCTCTCATTAGCTCTGTGTGAGCAAACTCCATCCACAACAGTGATCCAATAAGCTGATGACTGGACCTTAATGCTGCATTTACACGGAATCAGACGACAAACCGAGCAGGACTGTAAAATAAGGTGAAGTCGACAGAAAATACCTCTAACGCTATACGGCATTGCCGTCCAAAGTTAAATATTTTAACTTTTTGTCGTCCTCCACGATGGAATTTACAACCGGATGTTACGTAGCTCCCTCATACTGGAGAAAGTTGTTTAAGTTTGAGATAGAATATTAAGAGAAAGCTGCATTTTATAGCTATATGCATTACTAGAATAATTACATATAATAGTAGACACTAAATCATTTTATTTAATACATTTAATTCCATCACCATAGTAACATATCGTCATTGGACTGTTTGTATTTCCCGTGCCGGGCAGAAGGTGTTGTTTGTCTGTCTGACTCTATGTGAATGCAGCATCAGTTAATTTTTTTTATCCTGTTTTAAATCTTTTATTTCGATGTAAAGAATAATGAATATGTTCCTCTCCCTGCACATACTGTTCCGTGTTATTTGTTATGTCCTTTATTTGCTTAAATGCTTCCTCAGTATTTCTCAGATGGATTGATGTAATGATTATCTGTTAGCACGGCTCGCTAGTTTCCCCCATTTTTGCGTCAGCAAAAAGAACGACGGTAGCCTGGTTTACGCCCGCTGACGCAGTAAAAATTCAGACAAATCTATACAGATCAATTATTTAACTTTTCCCACTGTCAAATGATCTGAAATTAAAACACAACGTGACACGTTACAAGCATACTGAAAGACATTATTCCAGAGGATTGTGGTTTCATGGGGTCAACCAGCGGCCTAGAGCGGGGCTATATACAGTGTAAAAGCAGTATGGAGGAAAAACAGAGGATAAAGGTCATGAAGGACAAAAGAAGAGATGGGGAACAAAGGGAGGAGGAAGAGGAGGGAAAGCCTGCTAGGGCTAATTAGAGTAATAGGGGGGCCAGAACATGCGGAGGAACCTGGAAGGGGTCGACGTGACGAGGAGAGTGGGAGATGGAGAAGGAGGGGGTGGTGGGGCGAGAGGGAGGAGAGTGGTGGGAACAAGACCTGGGCCTTCCCCACGCCAGGAGAACGACAGGTAACGGAGGGTGGGTCTCTCTGCAGACCTACAATCACTAGAGCAAGCCGGGAAAATGTCCCATGGACCCGAGCTCAGCCTCCGCAAGAATAAATACATATTCCCAGGAAAACAGACGGACATCTGAGTAACCACACGGATACTCACGCAGTCACGCAAGCAGAGAGTAGAATCAGCCGGGTCCCTCCCTGTAGATTCTAGTTACAGTCGCTCTATGGCGGTGGGAACCCCTGGGAGGTCCCGTGTCGTTGGGAACTCTCGCCTCTTGTTAGCCACTACATGGCTACGGTCTTTGATCAGCTCAGCTGACTCTTAAGCTCAGCTTAGTGCGGCAGGGGTCTGGAAAATGTGGGGAGAGGGAGAGAGAGGTAAGAGGTGGGGAGAGACGATGGAGAGAGGGAGTAACGGATGGCACCCGCTCAACCATGTGTCCTCTGGTGAGGAGCTGGAAGGAAGGACGAGGAGGAAAAGATGGAGGTGATGGTGGGTAAACGGCTGGAGAGGATGGAGAGGAGGGGTCTCCTCCCACTCCTCCCCTGACAGTCACACGCTTCACTACTGCCATCACCAGAAGGCGCTGACCCAACAACTGAGCTGAAGCCAGGCATGAAAGCAAGGTCGACCACAGTGAGTTTAGGAAACAGAGGGATGAAAAGCATTCGTAGAAGGCGCTGCCTCTGCATGTCATTAGATGTACGAGACTTTCATGGAAAGTGCCCTCACCAACCTCTCAGATTTTAAGTATCCAAAATGACTCAATCAGAGCAATTAGGACATCAGTTCAACAACAATAACCTCGCCAAACATTCAACTCTCAAGCTGTTTTTCTCCTCCACATTCTCAACGATGGTTTTTTTGTGTGTCGCGGCACTCGATGCTGCCGGGCGTTCAACTCCATAATGAGCGGAGCCAACAGGCTCTTCAGGGCCACTCCAGCCCCGACCAGAGGAGCTCTCCTCGGGGCATACATTATACATTTCTGTGCTGAGTAAGCATTCATTCAGACGCCACCTTCTCATGTGGCCTCTCTGGGTGAAAGACATTAACAGGAAAGGCTTGACGTACTGTAATTAAAGTTTACTGGAGAGCACCACAAGATCTGTGGGAATACTCATGTATGAGTTTAGTATCTTCCAGATGTATGACTGCATACTAATTTCCCTCATGTGACTTCAAAGTGAAGCCGCTTCATTGAATAATCATCTGGGGTTTTTTTCTCCAAATAGACTAATCCACAACCTGCCTGTTGTCTTACATAATTCTCCTCCAATACTGTTTACATGTCCACATGTGTCTCGCTGTAACCATGACAACGCCAGCTAATCTGATAGGCCCCTGATGGTCTTAATTGTGCGTGCATGGGTTTGAGACTTCGCTAACCACATTTGGTGGTTTCCTGTTTGGGGCGAGTCGTATCAAAGAGATAAGAGCTGAGAGGATCCACGTTGGTAACGTTGGTGGTGGAGCCCAGACTGACGCTGCAGGGATCATCTCGGATTAATTAACACACATGAAGTGACGAACTTCGTCTGTGTTTTCACTTTTATCCTTTTATTTCAGAGAGAAAGTTTACACGTTCTTTTACCCTCAGTAATATACAGCTGTTTTGAACAAGTAAAAGAAAACCTCAGTAACTTACAGCTGTTTTGAACAAGTGAAAAAAACCCAACATGTTCTACTGAGAGTTAAGTTTTAGTTTCAACAACAACAACAACAACAACAACAACAAATAGTAATTTAAAGCTTTAACCCAAATTTTATGATATTTAACATGTTTACTGGTGCCTTCAAATGGGGCCAGAAGAGTCCATATGAACGCCCTCCTCTTGTTGTATTCACGACCTCAGAAGTGGAACGTTTCTGAGTTGTGACGTGTTTGTTGACGTTGTCAGAAATGGCGGAGTAAGTGAATATATTGTAATTGTAGTTGTATATTGTTTTTCGGCCTCATCTTGTTCCTCTGTCATCATGCCTTTGCATTTCCTGCATTATGTTACCTCCTTGCTAGCCTGCGTCCTAGACGCCGACAGTAATGTTAATATTACCGTTGCTTAGCAGCGGTGTTCTTCACGACTTAACCACTTGAACGCCAAGCATATCGTGTTCACGACTTCCCATGTTTCTAAACACGAGTTTCATTTGAAGGCACCAAGTTATTTAGCCATGCCAATACTTTTTAAAGAAATTTGAAAACTGTTGGCAGTGTCGTCGGGATGATCCAGAGTAATAGGGACACTCCAGGAAAGAGTTACTGTTGAATTTTATAAATGTAATTTTTCAACAATGTGAAACAGTCTCATTCTCAGGATGTCAAATAACGACGTTTTGTCACGGCTCTCGACGTCTGATATGGACGCACAAGGCACCCTTGAGCGTCTGTATGATATCGGGCTGCATAGTGTCTTTTCAAAATAAACTGCCGTATTCTCAGAAAACATACAGTTTTCACTCGTTACATGCATACAATGTCTTTCAAAATAAACTTCCAAACTTTACTTTGATTTTAGGTTTATTTAGACAACTAAAGTACTTGGTTAGGTTTAGGAAATGAACGTGGTTTGTGTTACAATAAGTACGTTTGTTACATAAAATAAGTGTGCTTACGTACTTAACCAACGGCACATACGTAAGTTATGTAACAAAAGTACGGTAAAATAAGTCAATGTTGACTTGGTTTCACACGGGACAGGAACAGCGGTCTCCTGGGTGAAAGCCCTGTGTTTGTTTGACCCGTCCAAACACCCCGCCCTCCTCCCTAAGTGGACAGGGTCACTCTTTGCGTCTCATACAGACACTTAATGGAGCTTCAGTGTGTTGGTGTCAGATGCCGAGGGACGCTGACCAAGTGTCTGTATTTGGGAGTTGGGAGTGAGAAGGAGTTGGACCTTTAATGTGGTAGACTGTTGTTTGAATCCCGTCCCATCATAGTAAATGCTGATTTGTTTTAACCAGGGTAACGATACCGTAACAACATAGTTTTAGTTGCCTAAACTGAACCCAACAGTATCCAAGGAGCTGGCAGATGTGAAAAGTATTTTAATTATGATCATATGCATTTTGCATATGATCATATATGGGTAATTTTAGAAGGCAAACAACTTCTTTTCTCATCTCGGTATGAGGACTTGTTCTATGTTTGCTCTGAGCGGTGAGTGTTTGACACTCTAAACATTGCTGAGTTGAGTTTTTTCACTTGGTCTTGTACCGCCATAACCCCACCAACGGCAGTGTGTTGTTTGGATTCAAACTCAGAAAGCCCCCCAGCGCTCCACCCACTCTACACCGGACCTGACCTGAGCACTTGTTCTGCCTCTCTTTCATCTCTTCTCGCCTCTCGTGCTCAGCTGACCACAACTCACCCCATATGTCAAGTCCCTCATTAGACAGAACCACAAACCTGAACACACAACGGTTACGGTCACACATACGTACACACTGAATATGAAAACCTCTCAGCTTGGGAGGATAATAAACTAGGGCTGGTTTAAACCATGTGCAGACCTCCATGTATGGCTCTTTCTATCCATATATATATGTGTGAATCTGTGTGTGTGTGTGTGTGTGTGTGTGTGTCTGTGTGTGTGTTAAGGGTTTTCAAAGACATGCCTGGTGTTGGATAAGTACGGTCACATGCATGTTCACATGTTCTGGTGTTTTTGTAATGTTATGGTAGATCAAGTTCAAGGTTCAGTTGGTACGAGAGGTCAGAAAAGACAAAAGGGGCAAACAGAATAAGAATAAAAGTAGAAATACAAAGCAAGACAAACTCACTTGTATCTTCTTAGGTATATATAAGGGCTGTCAATCGATTAAAATATTTAATCGTGATTAATCGCAATTTAAATCACATTTTTTATCTGTTAAAAATGAACCTCAAAAGGGAGATTTGTCAAGTATTTAATCCTCTTATCAACATGGGAGTGGACAAATATGCTGCTTTGTGCAAATGTATGTATATATTTATTATTGGAAATCAATTAACAACACAAAACAATGACAGATATTGATCCAGAAACCCTCACAGGTACTGCATTTAGCATAAAACAATATGCTCCAATCATAACATGGCAAACTGCAGCCCAACAGGCAACAACAGCTGTCAGTGTGTCAGTGTGCTGACTTGACTATGACTTGCCCCAAACTGCATGTGATGATCATAAAGTGGGCATGTCTGTAAAGGGGAGACTCGTGGGTACCCAGAGAACCCATTTACATTCACTGATCTGGAGGTCAGAGGTCAAGGGACTGCTTTGAAAATGGCCATGACAGTTTTTCCTCGCCAAAATGTAGCGAAAATTTGGAGCGTTATTTATCTTCACCCTAGCTTTAAAACTTTAAGACCCTTACAACCTCCCAAAGATCGACTGTGTTAAAAAAAATGGTGGCGTTAAAACGCATTTGCATTAAAACATTATTATCACATTAACTTTGACAGCCATAATATCTACATATATATTTACATCTAAAAGTCTGTTGAAACCAGCCTTGAGAGTGAAGGCAAGAACATGGTTGTTGTGTAGACAGGCTGTATGTATGTGTGTGTGTGTGTGTGCAGGGTGGGGGTGAGACATGTCTCTTACAGATGTGAGAAAACGTCCCCGTCTCTGCAGACTCGGTGTGTGGACGGTCTAATTGGCAGAATAGAATTATAGAGTTAGTCTGAGGTGAATTGACGGTAATGTAATGAGTTGAGTTGAACTGTGGGAAAACTCTCCAAAGAGACACAAAAGACTGGAGTGTGTCCACGTTTGCAGCCTGTAAGGATGTACAGTTGGGTGAACTCTCTCTCTCGCTCTCTCTCTCTCTTTCTCCCTTTCTCTCTCACTTCATTTGTCGTGGTTGCCGTGGTGACGGGGGGAGGCTTGCCCATAATTTCCAGAGAGCCTGTCTGGATGTGACACGTCCTTTTCAGCCGTTCATTGTTTAGATGCTGATTTACGTGTGTTTGTTGCACTTTTACCACCGACTCCTCCTCCACACCTCCACCGGGGGGACGGCCAACCTTTAAAGGATCGATGCGTCCGAGAGCTGGTGAAACAGCGCGTTGACGTTCTGTTAAAGGCTCTGATTGAAGATACAGTTTCAAAAGTTCTTCACAAGAAATGCTTTTCATTAATGAACTTTAGCGATGCTGAGCTGCATCTTTTTCTCTGCCTCTCAGTTTGAAACTTGTTTTCCCACCCAGCCCGTCCCTCTCTCCTCCCCTCCCCGGAGGCGTTCCGACAACACAGAGGAGTCCAATCACAGCCCAGCCCTTCACCCCATCCCTCCGTGGTCAGCCAGTTAAGGACTTTTTGTGTTTGGTTTTTTTCTCCTTTTACTTTTTTTTTCTCCCTGCTACCCCTCATTGAGCCACTTGAGCCTGGAGCAGATGGAAAGATTGTAGTCGGGGAGGAAAGTAAGCAAGGAGCAAAGAGAGAGAGAGAGAGAGAGAGAGAGAGAGAGAGAGAGAGAGAGAGAGAGAGAGAGAGAGAGAGAGAGAGAGAGAGAGAGAGAGTTGGAAGAAGCCATGCAGAGAGTGAAGCAGCACAGCGACGATGCTTGGTGAACTGAACCACTGAAAGGCTTTCTTTACCACTTTGACCAGAGAGAGAGAGATCAAGGAATCAGACAGGACAGTCCTGAAGGGGAGACATCAACTTACAACTGACGGGCACAAAACCAGCCCAGGAACGTGGAGAGCTCAAGAGAAGAGAAAGAAAGAGTTAGAGACGAGGAGTTGTACAGATGAGAGTTAATGCAGAGAGGCAGAAGGAGATGCTCAGAGTGACCAGATAAGAGAAAAAGTGAAACAAGTGTTGGACTGCTCAAAGAAAGGACACACCAGGGTCACCTGAACAAAAGCAAGTGAAACAGGGAGTTTGACAGGCAGACGTAGAAGGACAGAGATAAGACAAGGATGGCCAACTCAGGTCTCCAGTTGTTGGGTTATTTTCTGGCGTTGGGCGGCTGGATCGGCATCATCTCCACCACCGCCTTGCCCCAGTGGAAGCAGTCGTCGTACGCCGGCGACGCCATCATCACGGCCGTGGGTCTGTACGAGGGGCTGTGGATGAGCTGTGCCTCGCAGAGTACGGGACAGGTGCAGTGCAAGATCTTTGACTCCATGCTCTCGCTGGACAGTGAGTACCATGTTTGAATTTGACTAACTTAGTAGTGGCCTTCACCGGTTGTTACGCTGATTATCATAAAGTGGGCATGTCTGTAAAGGGGAGACTCGTGGGTACCCATAGAACCCATTTACATTCACATATCTGGAGGTCAGAGGTCAAGGGACCCCTTTGAAAATAGCCATGCCAGTTTTTCCTCGACAAAAATTTAGCGCAAGTTTGGAGCGTTATTTAACCTCCTTCATGACGAGCTAGTATGACATGGTTGGTATCATATGAAACAAGAAAACCTGATGACTCCATCAGTACCACTATCTTCACTCTATCTTTTTTTTTTGAGCCCGCTATGACCTAAAAATTGCAAGTTGCATTAATGTGTTTAAAGAAATTAGTGGCGTTTTTTTTATTTGCATTAACGCGTTATTATCGCGTTAAGTTTGACAGCCCTAGTTGCAACGATGATGTAACTAACAAAATATGAAAAGATCTTAGTAAGGGAGTGTAAGTGATGCTCACTGGATAATTTGTCAGATCATGGAAAAGCACATTTAAAAATTCAATTAATTCTTTTAAATAATTCTTTCCACTGTACTCATTTAATTTTCTTTAATCATTTTTGATAAGGTCGTTCTGTGTGACTTTTCCATCAGCCAGGATGACAAAAGAAAAAACCGTCACTGTCAGTTTGTCTTCCCCGAGTTCTCCCCCGGAGGAAGAAAAACCCCCATGGTGTTGTAACACAAATCACAACAGTTATTGTAGCTGGGAACATTCATTTGGCCACACGTATTAATCAGCAGCAAGAAAACAAGTCCCCCCCGCCAGCCCTCGCTATCTGGACCGCATTCAATTCAGAAGCTGTAAATCTCAAGAACAAGAAGAGTCATCGAGTTTGATTAAAAACTCCAAAACATCGTAATGTGTGAGGAGTGGGAGGGGGGGTCAGGAATGTGAGGTTCAGACACATAAATTAGCTCAGAATATGAGCCTCCTGTCATATCCAATCTGTCAGTGGGACCTAGTGACTCATAATTAATGGCACACAGATTATAGGAATCCATCCATCTACTGGCTGCTTAAATCATCCTATTAGAGGGTCACAAGTCATTCTCATAAAACAATTGAACACTGATATTTGTCTGTTTTTCTCTGCGGTTTCGAGACTTGAAGCAACAAATGAGGCGCTTTTGCAAACATTTTGGTGTCTTGTTGAGCCGTTGTATCAAAACGCTTTCTGTGTGACGGGCGCCCCGAGCTGATCTCCCATCTCCCTTTTTCCTTCACTGCAGCAATAAGAACAGCGTATTGTCCTTTGCAGATGAATAGGGGCTGTTTAGGAGAAGAAAAGGTTCAGTGTTGAGCACAAACACCAGAGATATTCCCAGAATGCGCTCTGTCTTTCC
Source organism: Sebastiscus tertius (assembly GCA_916701665.1). Taxonomy (NCBI): domain Eukaryota; kingdom Metazoa; phylum Chordata; class Actinopteri; order Perciformes; family Sebastidae; genus Sebastiscus; species Sebastiscus tertius. The sequence goes on from CAKAOH010041374.1 coordinate 21,436, forward strand.
CCACACGCGCACACATTGTTCCATTTGTGCATTAACACGCCCAGCAAGTACAGAAGACAAACACTGGAGAAACTCCTCTAAAGGGGTTACATATAATGTACCTCCTGGCCAGGACCGAGCATTCTTGGTCAATCACAGGTTTATTCAGGTGTTTCTCCCCCCAGACAGATTATGAAATGGAGCAGATCAGCATCTGATCATGTGTGCGGGGAACAGAGGAGGCACTGAATCTTGATTAAACAGGCGATTTGATCCAACACTAAACGCTGATCTGCAGAACCTCTCTCCTCTCTCCTGGTCTTACATTCGCAGCAGGAGCAGCATGTGATGGAGGGTTATAATTGTTCACCAGACTGTGCTGCGCTCTAACTGATGTGGCCAAGCAGCCGTAGTGGAAACTGTGCTGGATGATCTGCTGCAGGTTTACCGAGTGTGTTTTTGGCTCAAAAAGGAGATGATGATGATGATGATCAGGAGAAAGATGGTTATTATTTTCAGAAGAGGGCGGGACGGTGGTGCTGAAAGGACAGCTCTTCAGAACTAGAAACATACAATTACTTTAGGGCTGCAACTAACGATTATTTTCCTTATTGATTAATCTGCCAATTATTGTCTAGACCAGTGGTCAGCAACCTGCGGCTCCGGAGCCACATGCGGCTCTTTAGCCCTTCTCCAGTGGCTCCCTGTGGATTTTTAAAACTGCTTTTTTACATTTAAATTTGTAATTATCATTATTGTAGGTCTATGGAGATTCTTACATTCTCCAATTGTAAAAAATCTGTAGCCTATACACCGAATACATTTTTTAAAAATCATTTCAGTCAACCAAAATGGGTGTAATAGCCTATATGTACGTCCGGCGACTTATCCTCTAATTTTGCCGTACCTCAATAGCTCAATAGGCTAGCTATAAATGGATTCCAAATCCCAACAGAGAAAAGTCTCGGAGGAAAATAGAGAATTCAATAGTGCGTGGACAGAAAAAAAATAATTTTCAGAAGAAGCACACTGGATTTGCTGAAAAGCCATCGGCAGCTTCCAGACAAATATCCTGAGATGTTTCTTCAGTGTCCCGCCTCTCATTTGCACTTATGGACCCTCAATGCATTAGACTCAATAGGCTGTGTTACCTTCATCACAATGCTCAAATGATTTGCGGCTCCAGACAGATTAGTTTTATTTTATTTTTTTGGCCTAAAACGTCTCTTTTGATAGTAAAGGTTGCTGACCCCTGGACTATACGAATTAATTAATCGTTTGGTCTATAAAATAGTCCATTCCAGTTTCTCATAGTTCAAGGTGCTGTCTTAAAATGTCTTGTTTGTCAGTCCAAAACCCCAAAATATTCAGTTCAATATGATATGAAACCAAGAAAAGATTGATTTCTCATTTCTTAAAGGATAAGGCTGCTGTTATTATGTATTTTTCTTACGGTTGACAAATCCCATAAAGAGACCAAAACCAACAATGTGTTAGTCCGCCTCGCAATACTTTCTGACTTCCCTTTAATCTGTGGCACTCGGCCCCAAAACACAGTGGTTCCTACTGAAGACGTGAATCTTTAAATAACATATATATACTTTTAAAAAAGGTTCAGTAATTTCCTAAAACAGCTGGGCACTGTAGTTTTTGGAAATGTTACTTAAAACAGGAGGAAATAGTGCATTTGTGTGGGGACTATTTTCAGCCGTGGATTAATCCACATTTGGTGCTCTATAAGTATTTAAGATAGCAGGACGGTGGATGTGAGACAATAATGGAGCACAGAGGCATAAGATATATGAGGCTTTATTTATATTTGTTAGTAGGATATGTTAATCTAATCATGGGATTTGTTAACAATAAGAATATAGAAAGGTATTTGTGATGGGTTGGTGCTCAGGTTCAATCATGACTAACAGTTCTACAAATGGCAACCATATTGTATGAAGTTAGCGTCTTCCCATCCAGAGTGTGATGCCCACATAGTGAACAACGATAACAACGTCTACTCCAGTCTTATTTCATTCATTCATGTTTATTTGATAAATATACATAGAAAATTGCACAACAATTATCCAATGCAATGTATCACAGAATTTATAGCTACTGCTAATTTCCAATGTCCATCCCTAGAAAGGTCTTTCAAATAACAAATAGAAAACATGTTCACAGATTACAAAGTTAAACTGCGTAGTATGTTTTGTTGACTTCACAGGAACAACAGTACGACCTGCCGGCACACTCACAGATACAGTAGAGACGTGAGGACTGGAGTCACATGACTTGGACTCGAGTCACAAATTTGATGACTTTCGACTTGACAAAATCAAAGACTTTCAACTCGACTTGGATTTTAACACAAATGACTTCACTTAGACTTGAGCCTTTTGACCTTGAAATAGTTGATACCTTCACCCCCCAAAACTCAAAGATTGTTGATGTTAATCTAAAACATGTGCCACTTATTAAATTAATTTCAACACTTAAAGATAGGGTCGACGATGCTGGAAAGCTTGCATAATTTGAAAGCAGGGAGGCATCTGATTGGTTCTTTCCAAGCGGACCGCGAGGCAGTGATTGGTAGACGTTTTTACAGGATAACAGAAGCTACAGATGACGGCTCTTTTACGGTCCTTTTTCAGAGCTCATCAGTAATGGATCACTGTCGGGGTGTAAAGACCATTTCAACCAATATAACAAATAGTGTCTACTGGAGAACATCGTCAACCCTGCCTTTAATTCCCCAGATCCACTTTGTTTGAACCAATCCGACAGCACCCAATCAAGCTGCAGGAGAAAAAAGCCATGAAGAACTAACATTAGGTGACTGAAGTTGGAAAAAATGATACCAAAGATGATTTTGTTTGTGTACTAAAACTATGGTCAACAAAAAAATTAATTGCAGTGTGCAAAAATGTGAGGGTTGCAAATTACAGACAGAGACGCAAATGTCATCACGTTTGGTGAAGAGTGCATTATGACTTGTTTTAGGACTCAAGACTCAAAGTTACCCCCCATCCCCCGGGGTCGATGCTGTCACAACACAACAGAAAAGTTACTCTATTTAGAATATCTCCATAACGCTGCGGTGTAGAGACTTTAACTTTAACTCGCAGCTGCTTCGTCATCACCGTAGTTTTCTAATGAGTCAATCGATCGTATTCCTTTCAGACGGTCCAACAATGAAAGTCTTCAGTGAGCTAACTTTTTGTTGCAAAACAGACAGAAAAACGCCTGGACTTCTCTGTAAAAATATTCTATAATTAAATATGTGTTTTTATTTGTGTTGGTTAGAATGATACC